>BQNB010145651.1:0-16684 GCA_026074375.1 Tanacetum coccineum
TAATAAAATCAATTTTACCAATTTTCCCTTTTGATGCATGTCCAAGTCTTTTATGCCATGTCTTAACTATGGTTGCCATAGCTCTTCTTCATTCGGGATAGTCCCCCTTCGCATCTACCCGCACCAATCAAGTTCTTCCTGTGTAATCCTTGCATAACACAAAAATCAGGAAAGAATGATATGCAACACTGAAGGTCGCGACTAAGGCGACTAACGGAAAGAAGATTGCATTTGAAATCAGAAACATAAAGAACTCGATTCACTTTTGTTCCCCCTGGAAGAATGTAGTCTTCTTTCCCTTTAACAGGGACGGAATCCCCATTGGGGATAACAACAGAAGCCTCAAAGTGGGTGGCTTTCTTGTTAACAAGAATGTCAGATAAATAAATAATGTATTCGGTGCAACCCGAATCAAAAATCCACTCACCTTCTTCGTCTTCTTTATGGGCCATATTAGCAACAGGTTTTGTTCCCTCGCTATTACTTGTTCTAGAAAAGTGTTTCAGCAAGAGTTAGTAATCCTCGTATGTCAATCCGGAAATGGGACCGGTCTTTGTCTTGACAGAAGCAGCCTTGCCTTTGTTCTTTTCTTCTTTCTTTCCTGGCCACCACTCCGGGTAGCCGATCAACTTGAAGCAACCCTCACGTGTGTGACCATCTTTGTTGCATTCTGTGTAGTGTTTATTTCCTTCTTCCACGGATTTGGCTCTACTTCTTTCTTTGTTCAGACCAGGAGGACCATGGCGCCTTTGAAAGGCCTTGAATGCATCAGATTCGTGTGGGGTTCTATTTTCATGTAGTTGTTTGGGGTAGTCAGATGGATGGAGGTAATAGGGTTAACATATGTGATACCATCGCTTCCACCATCATATTTGTTGTTATCATCTCCTGCCATCTTTTAGGTTTGTGGTTGATTAAAAGCAAGGTTTCAAATCTGCTCTGGTACCATCTTAGATTCGATGAAACAGAAGAAGATAAATGTTTTTGTTTATTTCCCGATAATCATGAATGATGAAGGTAAGGAGTATTTATAGATACAACCATTGACTTTACCATAAATCACTCTAATTATAAAGATGATTGATACAATTAAAAATGAATGATACTATTAAAGGTAGGAAATCAAATATAAAGAAAGAATATATATGAAATCTTTTATCTATAGTTTAGTATTTGTATAAAAGTGAGTATTTCAATAAAAAAATAATGATGGTGTGACCATTAGGGATGAAAAGTTAGAGAGCGAGGAGAGTTAAATGATAATGTGACGCTGAGGTGGATGATGTAAAAGTGATATGACCATTAAGGGTATGTTTGACGAAATGGGCTGGGGCTAGGGTTAGGGCTTGTGATGGACTGGAGCTAGGGCTAAGTCTTATATTATAAGCCGAAATTGAAATTTGTATTTTTGTAAACTTGTTTGGCAAATGGGCTGGGGTTGGGGCTTGTGATGGGGCTGGAGCTGAGGCTAGGGCTTATATTATAAGCCGAAATTGACATTTGTATTTTTGTAAACTTGTTTGGCAAATGAGCTGAGACTGAGGCATATTATTGCAAAATTACTAAAAAGAGCATAATTAAATTAGTTTTTGGTATATGTTGGATATTTTTATGGGTAAATAAGTAATTTATGGTTCAAAAGCCCCGGGCTAAAGTTTTTAGCCCCTATTATGGGGCTATGGCTTATAAAGACTATGACTTATAAGCTTTTTTATAAGCCCGCGTAACAAACGGAACTTATTTTATAAGCCGACTTATTTTAAAAGCTCAAGCCCCGATAAGCCCCAATAAACCTCTTACCAAACATACCCTAAGAGTAACCTAAGATTTTGACTTTTCGAATCAACACACTTCTTCTTTTTTTGTTTCTTCAAGCTTGGACGTCCACAAGTATTTTGTTTAACCGCGAGTTCTCTAATTGATTTGTGTTTGGATTGATTATATCACCTAGCTTTTTTAAGAAACTCTACTTTCGAGCATAGGTTGGTTCTCATTATGAGATTTGTAGGATTTGTAGGAACCTAAATTACTATCCCATATCATAAAATAAACATTGATCATGATAGAAATTCTAGAGAGAGAAAGAGAAGAAAGTAAAAAGAGAAAGAGAGTGGGTGAATGAAAAACACACTTATGCAAAATGAATTAATGGTAACCAATAAGTTAAAGATAAACTATATAAATAAACTCGCTAATTACTTGATTTAATTAAAGAGATAAACTCTATAATTAGCCAAACACGCCCATAAGGTGGTCGGTCACGTGTGGACTCGTTATAGGCTCATCGGGCTTCTTTCTTCAGTTCAACTTAATTAAATGTTTAATTTGATAAACACTAACTAGCATTTGCGCCGCGGGCAATATGATTGTATATAGACGCTTCGCGGCAACGCGAGGGTGAAAACCTCGTTAAAAAACATGCAAATTGATAAGTATAATTTTTATAAAATTTAATAATTAAAGTTTTAATTAGTTACCTTCTCTTTTTTAATGTCTTCTACAAAATTGTTAATTTTCATTTTAAGATGTCTCAAAATAATAGTACTTTTATTAGCGCAACCAATCAAAATAGAGTTTAATGGGTGAAAAATGATATTTACTTATTACATTTTTCTCAAACTATACATATTTTGTTTAAAATAATAATTTTAAAATAGAAAGAGTATATATTATGCAAAGATGCCAGGCAAAAGTTATCCTAGCGTAGTTAAGATTATTGATTGTCTCTTCATACGCCCAAGTAACATTACGATTAATAAAAATAAAAAAGTTTTCTGAAATTACACTTGAAATCATATAGCCAAGAATGGGGAGAAACTTGTACGGTAATTAAATAAAGAATTAAAAATCTTACTCCGTAATTGTGAGTTGCCAAAAGACTTTTATTGTATCACTTCAGTTAATTAATTATGTTGCAAAATACGAGAAAAACCAGTTGCACAATTACCAAAGTTTAACAGATTTGTTGGTATATTTAGTACAGCCCTTATTAATTCATCGGGTACCCCTATTGGTACCTCTGGTTCACTCAATAGTGTTAAAAGGTACAAAAAAAAAAATTTGTACCTTTTTTTACAGTGCAACGCAATTTTTTATCAGTTTCTGTTCCGTAATTTTTGACAGTTTCATACTTTTGACCTGTTAAACGTTATATTTTTGTTCCATTTTCTCCGTGTCACAGTTTTATAACATATACAAAATTATAAAAATACAAAAAAAATAAAATACCACAGAAAAAACGCAAAAAACCACAAGCCACCACAACACGTAACAAGATCCATGCAGAAAGAAACAATCAATAGTTACGGAATCGAATTACTAGACACCAAGATATCCACTCGTTATAAGTTTTGAAAGAGCTAGACACGACTAAGCTAACCCACCAAGACAAAGACGGCGCCACCACTTCAACCATCGAGCAAAGAAACGAAAAGTATAGTAACACGCCCCAAATTGTTCGCAGCGAATACGGTGTCCGGTGCGTGATTACTCGTTTCAAGATCACTATCACAAGATATATACGAACTACACCCACAAGCTATCTTTTAAAACAGATAACGTTTGATTTTAATTGCGCGCGGCGCGAGAGATCTAGCGCAAAAATCATATACATTACCTTGTTCACATGTTTGATGTATTACAAAAGAAGTCAAAACATTCCCAAAATATGAATGCACACTAAAGCTTAAGCGTAGCAATCCAAAATGTAACCCAATGCATCCCCTAGGCATCCCATGCCTATTGATCTCACTGAAAACATTGCTTAAAAAACGTCAACAATAAATGTTTGGTAGAATTCATAGATTTTGATAAATCATAATGTGTAAAGGACCGCAAGACTTTTTGTGATAATGCAACACATGCAGATCTCACAAAAATAGATTACATTACACAAAGCTCATGACACTAGCAGCTCGACATCCTTTGATCGCAAATATTGCAACACAGCCCGGCAATGGAAGTATTTTAAACCCGAAACAATGCCCTAAAAATTCGACCTGTTATAACGTACTTTGACTCGGTGATACACACACACACACACCCGCGACGGGGATGACGTTTCCCGAATAGAATCTAGTAAATAACATTCGCAGTGCTCACATAATAGTTCTATTTCGCGCAACTACAATTATGCTATTGACAGTTTCATGATAATGGGCTTAATTGGGTTATCGTACTAGAGGCAAAGCATTGGTAATCAATGCAAAATTTTTTACACTTGCGTCCAATTAGAAAAACAAAGCATTTTCCACCCCAGAATAAATAGTAAATCGTAAGAGAGCAGTAAAGAGAGAGTGTGGGGGGGCTATTAACTCACCTGAGTTCAGATAATCCAAATACCACGCAGATAAAAGCGCACGTAAAAGAGTTGAATGCAAGCCTTAAATTATCATAAGTCGTATAAGTACCGATACTTATATTGATAACATTGAATATAATCCTAGTAGTTGTTACATCATACTTTCGTTCGGCGGGTGGATTTCATAGATTTTGAAGAGGTCCTGTAGAGACGTGTCGAGGAGTTTTGGGACACTAATTATTTAGTTATTAATACTTATTGATTTCTATTTAGAATGAAGTTGGGTGGGAATAATTATTTTATATAAGTGTTTGTGGTAGGGTGAAAAAATGTTTAGTAGTTTGTGAAATATATAATAATTTTGGGGTTGTATATTTTGTGGGGATTTTTGGTGTAATATTTTTTAAGTTTATAATTACCGTTTAGTAAACTAGCATATCTTTTTGCGTTTTAAGCCCGATTCTCGCGTTTCTTATGCCCATCTTTTCGTATTAGGACGAGTTATCATAATTTGACATTTTCGATATTTTGACCCTCTGGTGAACAGTAACTTTTACTGTTCACACCAGATATGACTTTTATAAAAATCGTTTTTGTTGTCGTAAAACCCGTAAATGTCGTATTTTATTCGTTACAGCTCCGTTTTTAGTGATTCCTTTCAGGACGTTTCTCGTTTTTGAAAAGTTCTATAAATTTATGAGGTTTACAAAAAATATAACTTTCTGTCATGAATAGTAACTTTATAATAATAGTTTTATAAAAGTATTAATAGTCCGTAAACTCGCAAATTCATAAAACGTTTTTCGTATAAATTGAAAAATACGATTCCTTATCATTTTGAAATCTAAAAATATGTATTATTTATAAAAATAATTAATACTTCTGTTTATATAATTTATAAAAATGTTTTTAATAAAAATTACTACGACCTCGTTCTATTAACGTATATACTCGTTTTTAACGTAACTTTTTCGTTATTAATCCTGTAACAAGTTCTTACCTTTCGGAATCGTTCGTGAAATGTATTATCTTATTAAAAATTAAATAGTATATTTTATAGCACTTTGGAACAGAATGTATGCATGACATTCTAAGTTTTCATTTTTGGCTTTGTTTTATATTTTACCCTTTATATACTTGTTTAACTACAAATTCTTATAATTTATATATATCATATACATAGGTAAATTATGTCCATAATCCATCAAATCAATTTGTCCAAGATCATCAAGGATCACAAGTTATTATCTTTCCATGAAATCATAAACATTCTTACTTAACTTTTAATTACACAAGTTTAACATATGAACCTTTTATACTTAAACCAAATTGTTACAAGACTTATATATCTTTTAATTTTATGATATTACCGAACATCATAATATGTGAGAAAGTGTACAAAATCAATAATCACAAAACAAAGTAAAATTATATTTTTTCATTTCAAAATTATTCCTAATGGATTTCACTAAATAGCACATCATATTTATAAAAACTCTAACATGAATGCATAAAGGTTTTAAAATAGAACCTTATGATGTATGATATGATGAGAAACAATTCTAAACCCGTGGTTAGCCTAAAACCAAAGCTTGCACTTAAGAAACCCTAGTTTTCTCAAGAAAACCCTAATCTTGCTTTTACTTGATATACTTGAAAAAGGTTAGCCAATGCTTGGGATCACCTTAGAATACCTTAAAATGGATGTTGTAAAGGATATGAATGGGTTGAAAAAAATTTAGTATGATTTGTTAGAGAGGGGGGGGTGAGCTTTGTGTTATGCCGTAGCATATAGAGATGGAAAAAGGGAGTATTGTTTTGATTTTTGCTAAGTGTTAATGTATGTAAGTTACTTCTCTTATGTATAGATGTAAGTATGGTGCAAGGTATGGTCTAGGAGTCCAAGTATGGTCCAAGTAATGGGTCAAAGTCTTAGGTATGGCCATGGTATGGTTCTTAGTCAAAGTATGGTAGGAATGGTGTGCCATAAATGAAGCATGGCATGAAATTGACCAACTTGAAGCCTTATCTTATTTTTCATGTACATATTTGAATATGATGCATGATTTTCGGTGGAACAAAGATATACATGATATATTTATGTAATTTTTATGTATTGGGTATAAAAGTGGGTATTTGTTGAACGCGTAGGAAGAGTTTTGTGGGTTCCGGAGTGCCTAAACGCAATTTATCGCGAAACGTATACACTTTACGTATCCGATAAAAATAAAATGAACAAAGTTAATAATTATCCTCAAAATAATTATATAACCCTTGCTTGATGTAAACATTTAATTGTTTGATGCCCGTTTACATTGAACGCTAATTTTTAGCCTACGCGATTTAAACTTAATTCATGAAATTACAAGCAAACGCGTACAACACTAAAAATAAATAGCATATTTATCGACGTCGCCAAAGACTTGAAAACACAGGGTGTTATTCTACTGCTCGGTTGCAAAGAGGACATAGAATAGACGGAATGTCAATTCCACGATGAGACATGTTACATCTTGTAGGCAAAGCATCCAAACAAACCTTCCAGGCGAACACATTTATTTTTATGGGAAGAATCCGAGAGCGAGCGCAACGTGTACGCAGCATCTTGCTTTGGTGGAGAAGAAGATCATCAAATGTAGCGCGCGAAGATTTAACAGAAAACAAACCAAGAGCCTTCAAAATTCCAACTCCACCGATCCTCGATTTTGAGAGGGACAAGACCCAGAACTGATAGGCAAAGCAAATTAATAGGATTCTTGTTCTATTCCCACCTCTTAGAGGACGCGAAAAGAGAGATAAAGACAAGGAAGAAGCCCAAGTTTATCAGCCCCTCTAATGGATATTTGCTCTCCTTCAAGAGCATACAACCTCGGAAATTTTTCTTTAAAAAGGAAACTACAATCTCAAGAATCAGCCCAAAAAGAATGTTAACCCATTACCAAAATTTTTTCGAATAAATTGGAGAAAATCAATACCTTTAATCTTTAGCGAATTGACAGCTTGAAGGGAATCAACCAGATGGATCGCCTATTCGCTTAAACCTGGAGCCCAAATATGCTCCATGGAAACCAAACAAAAGGCATGATGAAGGAAGACAACAACGACGACCATCCCTAAAATAAGCGCCCAACCCATTTTGAATAAAAAACCACGGTTGATTGCAAAAAAACTAGAAACACCAATACCCCCGTTCTTTTTAGAAGCAAGAGCTTTATTCCAATTAAACCAAGAGGACTTTCTAGCGAAGCCGTCATGACCATTGAAAAAATTCCTTCTAATCGATTCCAGTTTCTTTAGGACTCCCATGGGAACCTTGAAGATCGACATATGGTATAAAGGGATAGAAGTGAGCACCGATTTTAAAAGGGTGAGCCGGCCCCCAATGGAAAGAGATTTAATCTTCCATTTAGAAAGGCGAGATGAAACCTTCGAAATAACATCATCCCACGATCCAATATAAGACATATTGCATCCAACTTTAACGCTAGGTAATTGAAAGGCAATGTTGAAAATGGAACACCCCTCCAGGTTTGCAGCGATAATTTACGCAAATTCGACGAAACACCAAGGCCCATCATTTACTTTTTTGAAAGGTTTATTTTTAAGAAGACCCGAAGCTAAGAAAAAACACTCAAAACATTAAGTACTAAGTGAAAATTACTATCGCTTCCATTCACCAACGAAAACCACTCATCAGCATATAATATAAAGAAAGCGATAGAGAACCATTGATAGAGATACCTCTACAAAGAGCCCGCATTAATGATCCTCTTAAAAGAAAGGTGAAGCGTCTCCATGACTAAGATAAAAAGAAACGGAGATAAAGGGTCGCCTTGTTTCAACCCTTTGAAAAACTGGAATTCCTTAGTGGGATTACCGTTAACAAGAACCGAGCCCTTAGCATTATTGAGACATCCACTTATCCAGTTGCGCCGGGGGGGGGGGGGGGGGGGGGGGTGGGGGGGGGGGGGGGGGGGGAAAAAAAACATAAAAAACATTCAAACCAACGAATGACTTCAAAGTTTATGGGGATCTTATAGTCCCGATTTAACGGAAGGGTCGAAAGCCTTTCGGAAATCCACCTTAAAATTCCAACCTTAAATTTGTGTGTGCTTATACACCAGGACATAAGCTCATTAAGGATAAAGGCAATCAAGAATTTGCCGGTTTGCGACAAAGGCGGATTGCACGATCGCTAATGAGATCAGGGAAATCCAAGACATAAACGATTGGCCAAGATTTAGAGATAAATTTTGTAGTACTTCCAATTAGGCTGATGGAAAACACGAAAATCTTTCACGAAATTTGGCATCTGAATCTTCGGAATGATAGCAATAAAAGAGGAATGCAATCCCTAGGGAAGCAACCCAATAGCATAAAAAAAAAACAGCTTTGACAGCTGATGATGTCATTACCGAAAGGATAGTCCAATACTTGCGAAGAATTCAAATGTAGACCCATCGGGACCACCAATATATTTTGTTTAACGCCGACAATCCCAAACAGCCGTTCTGCTTCTTCGTTAAAATTTCAACTTTCAAGTTATCCTCCACTATGATCAATGTAATACGGCAGGGAATCTCATAGTCCAAACAAATATAGGAGGAAGGAGGAGACGAAAATTGCTTACTAAAGTGATGAAAAAATTCGTTCTTAAACAAGCGACGGTTTCAGAAATACAAATTACCATCACAAAGAATGCCGTCTAAATGCAAGTTTGAGCTCTCTTTTTATTATAGAAATAGTAGTTCCCGAACTAACTGTATGGAGGTACATTCATGCACTCTGCCTTATGACACAGCGCGGATATTAAACTTTTTGTAGACTCGAAAGGCTTTCACGGAAATTGGATCTCATGTAATTCTTTTAAGATATTTTCTTCTATCCTCCGTTAGGTGTTTTTAAGAAAATAATAGGTAAGTTTTGAAGACCAGTAAATATCGTGAGGAGGTTATAAAAGAACAATGATTAGGTCCTGTGTGGGGCGTGAAAATTGTGAGCAGCTTGCTTGTTATGGATACTTTGAGCCTAGCGAGCTATGCTAGATATTTGGGGTTAGTTCCAAAAACGCGATTGTGTAGTTGGTTAAATAGTAGATGTGCAAGGGTGAAATTAGTGTTATATGGGAATTTTAGATTATTAACCATTTAGAGTATTAGTAGTTTTTTCCACAAAAGCGTAAATTAAAGAAATGAGAGAGAGCCTAGAGTGAAAAAACCTGCGAGTGTGGTTGGACCATAATCCTACACGATTCACAAGGAGTGCGAGAGTGGACGATGACCGAGAGTTATATATATATATCTCTAAGCAAACACACACACACACACACACACACACAACAAGCCTTCTGAAAAAAAGAAACGAATCAAGTTAGCTCATCTTCGATGCATTTTTTATGAGACCAAGTGAAAGCATAACCATCCAAAGGAGGGTCAATTAAACTGCTCGAAGAAATAAATTGATTAAACGCAGTCGCACCTTGTTGGTTAAAAACAGAACCGAATCTTTCACGTTCCGAACGCACTTCGTTAAAATCACCCATAAGAACCGTCTCACCATCCCATCTACTGATAAAAGACTGAAGATAATTCCATAAATCACGTTTCTCGGAAAGCTCTTGGGGACATAAATAGAAATGACGAGAAGCCTAGTAGAAGATGGGATCCAAGTGCCCATTATCGCGACAAAATAATCTGATTTGGAAACGTGTTCTTTAACAAACATGTTTGTGTTCCAGATACATACAATACCACCAGAGAATCCAACCGAAGGCCCAACCACGTGATCAAAAATACATGTTGCCAAATGTTACCCAATCACTCCTTGATATACAAACTCGATATCCTACCATTTTAGTTTCTTGAAGAGACATAAAATTAATTCTGTTTATGACATAAAAGACCCATTTATCCACCACACTTTTCACGCCTTGTTACCAAGGCCTTGAAATATTGAGAATAAGAAAATCATGCTAATTAAAGTTTAATCTCTCCTTTTGAACAATTATTTGACTCACTGTCTTTCATAAACCATCCATTTTGTATCCCATGGCACGACCCACCGATTTAACTAGCTCGCCATGAAATTCTATAATAGAACCCCCCTGCCTTTTGATTTGAACGAACCTGAATGAGAATTTAGAAAAGATGTCATTCCTTCGATTCTTCTTGTCTTTCTCTAGTCCTACCTTAGGAAGGATGAGCACAATATAGGATACTAGAACAGGATCCTCCTTAGTGTTTCTCCTGATCAGCAAGTAACTTGGCGTGAAGCCTGGGGGAATTTTAGGGTCTAATCCACTTTCCATACACCAAGAATAATTGTTGTTGTTCTTATGGAGCAAACCATAAATGCCAAAAGGATCTTCAGATACTGGCGTTTCTTCTTTTCGGCAGAGCTTCGGCTCCTTAACTTTGGGGACTTCCATCATGAACGGAGTTAAGAACATGAACCAAACACCTAAAAAACTCTTTTCTGTAAACTTTAGTCTACTTCACTGTCTTCGATATCATTTTTAAAATATGAGCATCTCCACCAGAATTAAAAAAGAGAATCATCGTCCATCCCAAATCAGATACCAAGCATCAAACTCCTTAACCCGAATACCCAATAACGCTATTCCAATTTAAGATTATTTTCTCTTATCGTTGATAACGAACATCCATCTTTGGTTTTTAGCAAAGTTTTTTCACGAAAGGAGGTATGCTTCATCGTACCTCCATTCCACGAATTCTCCCAAATAGACGCAATTTTTCTAAAAGAATATGAGTCCAAGCCTTAACGGGAAGACCTTCAAGCCGAAACCCCATATAATAACTGTTCAATGTTCACAAATTGTTTCCCGGCCTGTTTGAGGATGTGAACCAAGGATCTTACAAACCAGTATGAGCAAGAAACTATCTGTTGCTAGCTACGAATTCAAAGTCAAAAAGCAACCACAATTCCACCAAGGTACTTAATTTTAAACATATAGAAACCTTCTTTAGCAATCAAACCAGGAAGATTAGGATGGTAGGGACCTAATCGATTAACCTTACCTATAAGAGACAAATTAAATCAAACTCTTAATACAGATCTCCAGGACGATTGCAGGCTCAACAGAAGCCTCTTTAACATTGGAGTCTTTGAGAACCGCGGCAAATGAGTTTTTGTGAGCCGTGGTAGGGACCTTAGGAGGGGAATGATTAGGTTTTTGAGGCCTATCAAAGCGAACATGATCGCAGAATAAGTGGGAAATCTTGCCAATTCCAAAATGGTACAAAGTCTCTAACCAAACGATCCAAGATAAAAAGACCTTAATGACAAAGTGACAAAAGCTATCTTTTGCCAGCTTTGGATTTTTTGAAAGGGATAAACACATCGACAACCGTACCATATGCACTGCACACCTTCCATAAACCCGAAGCGGAAAAGGTTGAATCAGGAAAATATTCCACGTAGACCGATTTGGAGATGTTGAGAACATCATCTTCCTTTCACTTAGAACAGCCTAGTGTTTCTTACTAGTGAACATTAGCCAATCCTCAGAACCCATGACTGAGTACTGATTCCAGAAACAACCCAACACAACTTTGGATTGAAGGAGATCTAAAATACAGAAACAAATCAAAATGATAATCGAAACCTAAAAACACATGACGAATCGATTAAAGATGAGATTAAAGATGCAACATCAAATATAAATGACACCTTCCCCACGGGAATCATATGATCATCTCAGGACGAGGGAGCAATCAAAGATCGAAAACCTCGGCCCAATCAACATATAAAAGCGAACAGGAAGTGACCATCGACATGACTCACACAATCAATAATCAATCTTTATATAATGAATGATGGTTTAACAGGCTTCGATCAATAGGGGAGAAAGTGTTGGGGCATCATTAGTGTTGGGGCTTCGACGCATCTAGAATAATATATTGAAAAAAAAATCGTGGATGATGATCTAATTTTCTAGATGATAGCTTCTGTATAACGCGATTAATACTGATCGATGGATTTAAAATCCAAGAGAAAAAGTGAATACATCCAAATCCATTTGTTCGAACTAAAGGTGTAAATATTGATAGCGTTGTATGCCACAAAAAAAACCTAAAATGGTGAAAGAGAGAGGCGGATGGAAAAGGTGTTTAGGGTTAGACTATCTCCGATCAAAACCCATACTTGGATGCATTATATCATTTCATAAGGTGTATATAGGTGCACGATAAGACTACTTATCCATCGGATGTTTCATGAAACAACATGAAAAAGCAGGCTAAGGGTGCTACTATTGGTACCCTCCTGGCCCACAAAAAGTACGGATGTTTCGTATTTTTTAGTCTTTTTGTTCCTTCTTTTACAGTGCAACGCAGTTTTTTATCAGTTTCTGTTCCGTAATTTTTGACAGTTTCATACTTTTGACCTGTTAAACTTTATAATTTTCGTTCCGCATTCTGCGTTTCACTGTTTTATAATATAAACAAAATTATAAAAAAAAAATCAAAAAAACCAGAGGGTACAAACGGCTTTTCAAGGGTACAAATAACATGAGTCATTATCTTTTACCTAGTAAAGGAAAACGAAAAGTGAGGACTTTTGCATTTCAAAAAAAAGAATCTTTCCTTATTAGGTATGGTGCTTCTAATTTTTTTATTATTTTTAAATATATGTTTAATTAAAAAGCTTAAATACTTCCAAAATTAGCATTATTTTGATGGAGAAATCCGATAAAGAAAAAAAACACATAAAAATATATGTGTCAAATTTATAAAAACAAAAACTTGAAAAAAAAGGAGTTAATTATTAAAACTTGAGTGGTTTAATTATAAATAAATTATATAGAGTTAAGTGTAAATTTATAAATTTATAAATTTTTATTATAACTTTATAAAAAAAACAAGTTAAACTTTCATAACTTATAAAAATAGAAAAAATAAAAATTATATATGTCTACACTATATTTAAAAAATTAATGTATAACCCCCGTGCGTGCACGGGGATTAAAACTAGTTTAATAATATAACCCAATCAATGTGGGTGAGTTTTAACCACGTTTGTTTAAACGCTAAGATGCGTGCGTGTGCACTATTTTGTCCATAAGTTGTTTGACTTGTTTATGTGTGTATATAAGGTGTTACACGTGAAGCATGACGGAAATGTTGTATACTCGTAGGTTTATTATATTATATTTTAGTCAAATCTATTCTAGTTTAATACTACCTCCGTCCCACATTAAGTGTCCATTTGACTTTTTCAAAATCTTTTTTCTTCAACTTTGACCTTAATGATTTCTTCTTACGTTATATGATATTTGATGCAAGATATATGAATGGATAGAGTTTTGAATATATTTTTCGTTGGTAGAATTTTCGTTCAATATTATATAACACAAAAAAAAATATTTATAGTCAAAGTTGATAAAAAAATACTCAAAAGATTCCATTGTGGACACTTAATATGGGACGGAGGGAGTAGTATAAATTGTGTAAGAATATGGTAAAACACAAACTGAATACCTAACGCTAACGTGACTACTTAATACACACGATTACCATTGATGATTTTTTTAAAACACTCCTAATAATTGTAACTGAAGATGTATATATAATTATTAGGTACTATACGGTTTCGTTTATTTTATGGATTCACTATCGGTATAGGTTGCATACATCGTCGGAACAGAAATGGGTAACCACATAACGTTAGTATTTTTCTTGAAGGAGGTTGAAAAGGAAAAATAGGTCTAGATCTTGCGAACTTTGGTGAAGAAAATCTAGAAAGGGAAGTGATTTGTGCACCATTTTTTTAGCCATACACCACTAAATGACACCGATAATGCACACAGTACAACACCGGTATGCATGATTAATGGTGTATGGCTAAAAAAAAGTGATGCACAAATCACTTCCTATCTAGAAATGATTAAAAATGTGGATGCCTTGTTGCAGCTACAAGTAACAATGACGTGTATATTGCACTACTTGGTGCCCTTGTTTAGAAGATTACTCACTCGGCCCCTAATAATTACAAAAAGTTTTAAGTTAACTACAATTTCTCATCTTTTTCTACTAAAATTTTTTCGTTGTTAAAGAACATTTATTTAAAATTTAAAAATAACAATGTGAACATTTTTTATGAAACAGAAAAGACGTCTAGTATTTTGATGTGATCCTAGCGTAAAGTAGTTATTCGTCTTCTAGAGATGTAATATGTGCACTTAAACGGGAAATAAATGTAAGAGTATTTTCGACAAAGCTATGTGAAAAGTAGTGTACGAAGTACGTTACAGTAGAATACAAGTGTGTGATATCGAGGCATTGTTTTTTTTATGTCATTTCTTTTCATTTGTGTTTGCAAGTGAAGAGATGAAATCAAATAATTATGTTTATTTTCTTTTTAATATTTGCAGCCAGCAGGGGCGGAGTTACAGGGGGCACGGTGGACAAGTGCCTCCTACCCAAAAAATTTGTAATGTAAATTTTCTTAGTATTTGAGATATTTTTTTAATATGCCCCCCTCTCAGAAAAACGTCTTTTTTTTTTATCTAAATTGAAGCTCAAAATCAAAATTTAAGCATATTTTAAGAGTTTGAAGCTGATTTATATTATATATTTGTAACTGCAACTGTGAAGAAGAAGCTGTGAAGAAGAAGCACGTAGAAGATGAAGAATATTATTATATCATAGATAAAGTACACAAAAAAGTAGTAATATTAAATGAGTAAAAAGAAAACATATTTTGCTCTCTTTTGTAGTGCCAGACCCACGTGGGGGGTTGGGTGACTAAGGGGTTTTTACCTGTTTATTTTTCTATAATACAGTATATTTTATCTTGTTTTTTTTATATAAAATACTTTTTCTAATTTTATTATTAGTAAACATACAAATATGAGCTGACATATAAAAACAAAACATGGTTGTAGACACAATTAATACAACAAAATATTAAACAACTAATTTCGTGTCTTAGTTATGTTGTTGTTGTAAAAAAATCCCCCCCCCCTCTTGAATATTTTTCTGGCTCCGCCTCTGTTTGCAGGCCAGAAAAGAAAGTGAACAAGATGTGTTTGTTTTCTTTTTTTATGTTTGCAAGTGGTAAGAGGAAGTGAAAAAAATATGTTTATTTATTTTTAGACATAAAAATCAAAAATTACTTTTTTCCTATTCAATATTGTAAACGATTGTTTTTTTCTGATTATTACTTTTTGTATTTTAAAAACTTCTTATTTACCTCTTCACTCACATATATGATTTTGCATATCATACATAAAACATTTGAGAAAACAAACACAATCCTAAGGCTTTTGCAAGTGACTTGGCCCAACGGATAGCAAGTAAAATTAACAATTTTACTTAGGGATTATTTATTGTGAGACCATCAAACCGTTAAGTTTTTTTTTCTTTTTCTTTTTTACCATGCATTATAGTGCACGCATCTAAGTGTTTGTTTTTGTTTATACCAATTTTAAATTTTATTTTCTCGAAAATCTTTGAAACGATGAAAATAGACAAATAAAACATATCAAGAGGACTTTATTTTCAGCATCATATTGAAGGCGTGCATACATGCACACCTTCAAAGAAAAAATTTGTATTTTCAAATTCTCATCAAATTCTTTAAAGCAGATATGTTTTCTTAAAACATATTTGTTCTTTTTAAAACATATGTGCAGAAATACAATTATTGAAAACGTGCATGTATGTTTTTGAAAGTTCTCGCACTTAAAATGGTGCTGAAAATAAAGTTACACAACATATCAAAATGACACAAATAACTATTGAAATGTAAAATATTAGTCATTATTTAAGCGCAACTTTATTTAGTCGAAAGTGATTTACGATAGTCTAACTAATGTTTAAGTTTACTTTTTCTATTTTATCTTTTTGATAGTATGTTAAATTTAGCTTTATTTTTGAAATTGTACAAATTTTTAGCAAAAATTTGAGCAAGATTGGCATAAATGAAAACTTTTACATACTTGAGTTGCGCATAAGTAAATTTAAAAAATTAATAAGTAGCCTAAAAATAAAAAGTTAGGCGACTCCTCCCTTCTATTTATTCTGTTTTAATTCAACGGTGTGCCATAAAAAAGAAGTAAAGGAACCCAAACATATTAAAAAAGGCCTCATAACGAGTTATTTAGTGCAACTCTTAATAATCAAATTCAAAGCTATTAACTAGATTGGGCTCCTAGAATATCAACATCTTGAGCGTTCTATTTGATAGTCGAGATGCAAATAAATCGGTTAAAACCGGTTTTCGGTTATTAGAAAACCGGTTTTAAAAAAACCGGTTTTTCTAATAACCGGTTTCGGTTTTTTCGGTTTTTCCAAAATCGGTTTTTTTCGGTTATAAATGTTCGGAATCGGTTTTTTTCGGTTATAAATTTTCGGAATCGGTTTT
>BQNB010145652.1:0-13323 GCA_026074375.1 Tanacetum coccineum
GTTTTGTCATTTAGCCCGTTGGCGGGAGAATGAAAATTGGTGGGAACGTAGCAAAAACTATCCCCGTTGACATGTTGCCTGGGATAGGTTTTTTAACTAAATAAATGTTTTTTATTAATATTTATAAAATATATAATTATATATTTTATATTTTATATAATTATAAATTATAAATTTTATAAATAATAATTATATAAATACTAATGAAAAAATGAGTCCAGTTTCTCGGTTCGTTCCGGTCCGTTCGGTCCGGTTTCTTGATTCGTTCCGGTCCGGTCGGTCCGGTTTCTCAGTTCGTTCTGGTCCATGAGATGTTTAACGGATGAGTCGAGATGTTATCGTTGTACATGAGATGTTCAACGGATGAGTCAAGATGGTATCGTTATACATTAGATATTCAACGGATGAGTCGATATGTTATCGTTGTACATTAGATGTTCAACAGATGTGTCGATATGTTATCGTTGTACATTAGATGTTCAATGGATGTGTCGAGATGTTATCGTTATACATTAGATGTTCAAGGGATGAGTCGAGATGCTATCGTTGTACATTAGATGTTCAACGGATGAGTCGAGATGCTATCGCTGTACATTAGATATTCAACGGATGAGTCAAGATGCTATCGTTGTACATTAGATGTTCAACGGATGAGTCGAGATGGTATCATTGTACATTAGATGTTCAACGGATGAGTCGAGATGGTATCGCTGTACATTAGATGTTCAACGGATGAGTCGAGATGGTATCGTTGTACATTAGATGTTCAACGAATGAGTCGAGATGGTATCGTTGTACATTAGATGTTCAACAGTCTGGTCTAAATGGTATCGTTATACATTAAAAGTTCAACGGATGAGTTCCCGCCAAAAACTCCCGCCAAAACCTGTTTAACTATAACCCTCACAAAATTGGCGCCAAGAGTTCATGCCAAAGCACTATTTTTTACCATAAAAGCAGATATTATCCTCACAACCACCAATAGATCACACACTCTTACCATCACAACCACTAACAGATCACACTATTATTATGAAGATGGTGCCATATGAAGCTTTTGCGTGTCGTTGTGGAGCCAGAGATGTAGTTCTGCGAGAATCGTATAAACCTAAAACCCGTGGTAAACTATTTTATGCATGTCCACAATCAAAGGTGAACAATCACATGTTTTTTATTTGTGTAATATACAAATAATATGGTTAGTTGTTAAAAAATAATTTCTTTACTCTTTAACAGCCTTGGGAAGATTATTGAGGATGTGATATTTTATGGAAAAATGAACGAGTTCGTCTACTGGTTAGTTCTCCTAGAGCTTCAACACCTCCAAGCTATTCTCCAGGACCTTCAACACCTCCAATCTATTCTCCAGGACCTTCAACACCTCCAAGCTATTCTCCGGGACCTTCAAGAAATGCAGAGTGCTCAAACTGCAAGCTCTTGCTTGGAAAGATAAAGGTACTCGAGGCAACAGTGAAAATGTATATGCATCCAGAACAACACACACTTAATTCAACTGCACGACTTCACGAATTTACATGAACATGGAAAATGGTTTGGAGGTAGTTTGTACATAATGGAATAGATAATTCAATGGTTTATTGTATTTTTATTGTTTAAAATTTTATCGACTTTGTAATTTAATTCGTATGCTTTAATAGTTTGAACGTTTATCGATATGCAATGTAATTCGTATGCTCTAATAAATTTAGATACACCAATTTTTAAAACATACAAGAACAATGAGATCCAACAAGAACAGTGAGATCCTCAAACCAAAATCATACATAATCTTACATTTCACATGGTGGAAAGAGGTGCACACTGTAGCACCTGCACAATTGGAAATCAATAGTGAGGGTCATCATAAAAAGAAATTTGTATTGTGGTTCATATGCAAAGTAAAGGATAGTGGGCTTCACTGTGTTAAGCAACTTGCATATATGGTCATAAGGGGAACACATTTTATTGCATTTTCTGCAAAGTAAAGGATAGTGAGAATATGTAGTCATTTCATAGCAAGTTGTGTGTGTTTTTATAGCTAAGAACACATGTTATTTCCCTATTTAAGGGTTGTCATAGGGTTAGTGATATGCATATTTCAACTGTGTTTTTATAGCTAAGAAAAAAAGAAATAATGTCATGGTTACGTAGGTGTGCGGAGTTGCGGGAGGCGGCCCAGTCTGACGAATGGGTGGAAATGTTGGTTTTGTATTGCTGGAGGTCCGCCGAAGAGGACTTTAGGGTGGCAGGGGTTAAGTTGTGTGAGGAGGTGGCTGCTGCAAATGAAGAAACAAGCTACTTTATTCAAGAGCTTGATGTTGTCCCCGGCTTGGTGGTTGTGACGCAAAAGACATCTGAGTTTTTAAAAGAGACTCAAGAGAAAGACGATGAGTGGCTGCGACAGCTGAAGGCCCTGGCGAGGGACACAGAGGCAAGGGCCCGTGAGAAATGTATTTTCATTGAGAAGTTGAAGGGGAATCAACCTTTTTAAGGCCGAAGTGGGATATGTTGTGCCGAGCTCCTAGTGTGTTAAAACTGTGTCGAATAAAACGGTGTCGAATAAAACGATGGTGTGTGTAGAAGCTTTCTACAAGTTTCTTAAATGTCTGTGTCGAATTAAACTATGTTTAAGTGTCTATTTGTAAGTCGCATTATCGGTCTAAGGCCTCGCTTGTGTTTCTACAAGTGTTATGTATAATATTTAACTAAATAAATGTTTGTTTTTGTGTTACTTGATGAATGTGCATCTATGAAAAAAGTATTAGGGAATTTCTTGGTTCAAATAGAAAAAATTTAATTACGAACAAATTACCGTAATACCAGAACCATGCAGTAATACGGAGTGCGTTTTTATTTAATTATTATTTATATCAATATATAATTATATTTAATATTCGACGAGGTGATAGTTTTGGCCACGTCACCCCACCAAGTCTTTATATAAAGGGATTTAGTCTTCTTAGTCAATAACAAAAGTCAAATATTTTTCCCGGAGACATGTCGACAGGGACTAGTTTAGGACTACGTCTCCATAGTAAAGTCATATTACTAATGGGACTTTTGTCAACTAAAGTCTTCAGAGTTCTATTCCGGAGGACTTGTCGACGGAGAAACTTTGGGCCATGTCACCCCTCAAAGTCATTAGTTAATTACTTTAGCTTAATGCACAGGTCAATCGTGGGTTCAACCGTGTGGTTTAACATTGGTCGCCGTGGGGAAACTTAGAGGCGGGAAACGTTACCGCCAACATTTTTTTGAGGACTTTTTTGGTCACTATCTTTACCCATAGTATCCCGGAGACATGTAGACGTGGGAAGGAGGTACTTTTGGGACAAATTTGGACTAAAAAGACTTAAGCAATTAGTGCCGCGTCATATGTATTTTTGTCGTTTAGTGGTGTTTCCCCGGCGACGCCCGTCGTGGTTTTTCTTGTAGTTTTGATATGAACATTACTAATAAGTTGTATGTCATACAAGAGTTAATATTTAGTTTGGATTCTTAGTTGGTATGTAAAATTCATTCATAATAATGTGTTAATTTAAGGTGTTGAACTATTTCTGTCATAGGGCATAAGGTTTTTTGTAAAATTGTTGTAACAATCTTTTTATTGTATGAGTTTTTAGGTTTACCTTTATTCGAGAGGGCACGTTGTTTAAAATCAGGAGCAATACTTCTGTTAGCAACTTTTGCTTTTCAGGTGTGTAATTTCTTTATTTAGTATACTAAGTTAATAAGTCTTGTGGCACGCTCGAGATTTTTTATAAAAATTATGGAAATATGTATTTTTATGGTTAAAATAAACAATAACTTATAAAAAATGAAGGAATTTTACCTTTTTTAAAATTACTTCTATGTTTAGATATTATTATTTTAAACATACATAATATTTTAATTTGCTTATATTTAACCAATCTATAGTTTCTATAAATTATCCTTATTTATTTTTCGTTTCTTTTTTTGACATATTATCTAATTAAATATGTTTGTATAACATTATGTAAAAGTATGAATAAGGGTATATTCTAAGCTTCATAGGTTTTATATGTATATGTAAATTATTTAAATAATAAGAGTCTTATTGCATTTTTTGGTACCAGTGGTATGCGCCAAATTGCACGGGGTTTGAGACAATTAACTTTCGAAATTGCAGTGATGGTCAATTTTGTCTAGATTCTGTTGCAAATTTTGGTCCACTGGGCCGGGACAAACCTGCATTTGGCCAATACCTCATTGGTCAAAATTGCTTCCCATACTTAATATAAAGATCTTCACTTTGCATTTTCTTATAGTTAGGGTCCCATTCCTTCATTTTGGCCTTTAACACAGGTATCACAAAAATGCAATTTTACTCTAATAATAATCAAATGATTTGATCGTGTAAATAAATATAGGTTGTTGAAGGTTTGAACATTACATGAGTGGCACAACTATGGGTAGAACTAACATAACTAAAAATTAATACAAAAAAAAAACAAATTCATAAATCAATCAAACATAATATAAAATATCTAATAACAAACATAAAACTATAAAATTATAATAATAATCTATAATCTACAAATCTTTCGTGGTTCGAAAACGGCTTGTTCGGGAATTTCATAGCCACACCATACAATCAAGAATATGCTAATGTTCAAAAAAAAACTTATAGATAAGTAAAAAAGAAATGGAAGGTATTCGGGGTAAGTTTTTTAATGGTGCTGATCCTGAGGAGAGAAAGATTGTGTGGGTCGCGTTGGCAAAAGTTTTGCGTCTAAGTGTCAAGGCGTGGGGGCGTCTTGGGTAGTTGTTGTGAGTTTTTTTGCCATCAATCGTGCTCTTTTGCTTAAGTGGTATTGGCGATTCCTTACAAAGAAGGATCTTTTATGGTCTAATGGTATTAGGATTTCCTATAGGGTCAAATTTAATTCGTGGAAGTATTCTCTTCATTTATGCGATCAATATTTTCCGTGAACTTAAACTCCCTTAAGGATAGTGGCTTCGATTTTATGTACACTGTATGGATAAGATTGGATATTTAACTGGTCGTGCTTACCCAAATTTCTGGACGGATAAAATGGGCGTGGATGTACTTTTCGTGATAGGTTTCAAGCAGGTTGTATGCATTAGATATGGAGAAGAAGTCTGGTTGCTAACAAATTAGGTGGGGTGAGTGTTCAATGGGTCTTTTCGGAGGTAGGCGAACGCTGAAAGAGATGGGGGTGTTGATCGGATCAATGTGAAGCTCTCTTGTATGTGTTGGAGAATGTCTCTATTACGCCTAATGCTGATAGATGGGTTTGTGTGATCTTAAATGGTGACGGAAAATTTCGGGTTTTAAAGAGGTTAGGAAATTTTTTTAGATTGCTTGGTGCTGCCTTCTTCTACCGAATGCACGAGGATAGGGTTGGAAATGGGGTTCCATAAGTCTAATATATTCATTTGATAGGCCTCGTAGTGATTGCTCTTCACACTCGATTTAATTTATCTCGAAAAGGAGTGATGTTGGATTCGATATTATGTCCGCTTTGTGATCATGCGGTGGAAACAACTCAACATGTGTTATTTCAATGCCCCATTGTGAGGAGTGTCTTTCACATAATTTGTAACTGGTGGGAGTTAGAAGGGCAAGACCTTGAATCCTTCTCGGAGTGGCAAAACTGGTTTCTTTCCATTCGTATGTCTGCTGGTACGAAGAATCTATTGGTTGGAGTGTTTGACAGATTTATGGTCGGTACATTTAGGGGTTTTCGTAATAGGGTCCATTTTTGTTTCTTCAGCTCATTGACGTTCGGTCGATTTTTGATGAAGTAGTTGCTTAACATTGTCGTTGAAATAGGGTGTCGTGTAGTTGTAAAATGTTTTACGTGGGAGAGTTGGCTTAAAAACCCCCATTTGATTTCCCTGTAATGTTTCTTTTGCTAGCTCCTTGCTAGTTTTTCAATAATAGTCGCCGTTCTAAAAAAAAGATAAGTAAAAAAGAAAAGTTAAGTGGCGATATCTAACGATTTGTTAACAGTCAAAACCCTTTAAAACAAGGGTTTTTCTAACATGTGCCCCAGGGGCACATGTTAAGGTGGGGACATCAGGCTGTGTTCAACAGCCTGATTTGGGCATCATTTATTTGTGAGGCCTGATATTGTTTTAATAAAATAAGTGCTGGCCATTCGGCTTGTGACCACAGACTGTGTCCTACCTTAACATGTGCCCCAGGGGCACATGTTAGAAAAACCCTTAAAACAATTTTGTTGTGATTTATATCATTAACACTATTTAGTCACTTGACATAGATGTTGTCTAAACATAAACGTAACATTTACGGCTTTTTTGTCTTATCTAATGCAAATTGGTTTAAAATTCATATGGTTTTTCATTAAAGGTATCGGCTTGCATTAACGATACAGTGGTTGTGAGATTGTACAAACAATATTGGTGCAAAGAAACATTATTAGATTGGAAAACCATGCTTATTATCACAAAAACTATTTAATGTCTTTGTTTAGCAGACACAAACCTGATACTATATCTCCATAAAACTATTAAAAGTCTTTTGGGAAGTTGCAGTCATGTTTGTCAATCCCCATGATATATAGCTATTACAATTGTACCCAGATATATAGCTATCAATTGTTCGCTTAAGCAACACTCACATTTAAAAGTTATGCAGCATTGACATTAAATAAACTCCCAAGTCCAAGGAAGACAACTTAAGAGCATTTTGTAAGTTTTGACCATAACCCATTCACCTGTTAAAGCTTGAACAATAATAGAGTCGAAACAAATCATGCTTTATGCTAATTATAAACAACTGATCCCTATAGTACACATTCAATTTAATAATCTCAAACTTTTAACATACTTCCTATGCAATCTAAGTATGTCCAAAAGTTCTTTAGCAACTCCTCTGCTAAGCTTGGTGCTTTTATAGGCATGAACCAGTGTGGGTGGAATGAAACAATAATTCAGAGCACCTGGAGATGAGTGCTAAAAAATAGTGTTCTGAAAATTTAAGTTAAAGTTGCTCATACAACTACAATTAACTTCAAATGTCTACTTTTTAGCGTTTCCCAATCCCGCTATGGCAAACTATAAGGTGCTTCACAATCATAATGAGCCAAAAACTAAATATTCATTTAGTTATCCACTTTTTCTAATAAGCAGAGTTTGAGATAACTTTTTTTTGTCTACTTCCGTGACATTCGTGTAATATCTGCTGACCCATTTGATATGCTAATAACACCATTTGTGCTTTTCAATGCGTTATAAATCTTATTAGAAATGAATAAAAGATTTACAAGGGTTCCGGTTATTTGCGCACCAACAACCGGGATATTGAATGACAAATAAAACTCCCATTATTCATAACTTTGCTCATGAACCAATGGGAAGAGGACCCTATCACATAATACTATGTATTATCTTTGGTGTCTAGGATCTCTACCTATCTTTATTACAAGCATGCATATTTATAAGTAAAGCAAGTGGTTAGTGTTTGGTACAGGTATGTGTAAAGGAATAAAAAATACATTTTATTTTTTATTCATATTCCCTAATTTTGCTTTTCTCTTTCATACTTTTTCCTTAAAGTATTCTTCCACTTGTCTTTTTGTCTTCTTTATGTTTTTCCTCATGAGAGGGTTGAATTGTTTGAATTGTTTCATTTTATCCAGAGTACTCTTTGATGACATATGATGATGTCATCACATGAATGCACCTCTGATGATGTTTGATGACAATGTTTGATGACATCTCATGATGTCATTGCCTGATGATGTTTCTTTTACTTTAGTACTTCTTTTACTTTTAGCAATATTAATAAAGTACAAGCCCTTACTTGTACCTTTTGTTTTTTCTACTACTTTTTGCTTAATAGGAAGTTCTTGACAATATGAACAGGGTCTTCAGGGTCTTCATTCTGGTCTTCGGGAGTCAGTCATTCATTTGTCAATACTCACTGACTCCATCATCCTCATCTTGGTTCTTTCTTCACTTGCTAATGTCCGCGGTCCGCCGATTGGATCTTTCTTCAGAACATCATTCTGAAAGATCCAACTCAAGATGACTCACTGAACTTATTTAAGTTTAGCGACTTGATTTCTACTTAGGATATATTACTTAGGATATATTTTAGAGGTCTGGTAGGCTCAGCCGGTTCGTAAGATCAGCGGCTTAGACTCACAGTCACTTGCCTAGTTAATCAGGCTATGCCTGAAAAAGAATGAACACCCCATACACCATTTTCATCTCAAGCACACTGAACTGATAAACAACACAAACATACGACCAAATACTAGGTTTAGCTATTACAACTATCTCAATGTTCAGATGTTTGCTAACCTTGAAGAGTGCTGACATTAGACCAGAGGTCTGACCATGGGTGTGCTTACTTCGGCTCAGTGGTCTGACCATGACTCAGCGGTCTGACCTTGGGTTTAGAGGCTGACCCTTAAGCGTATAGATCAGGAGAGTCCTGATGAACACGGTCGATAGATCAGATGGGTCTCGGTCGAGGATAGCGACCAAGAATAGCTGACTTGGGTTCAGCGGGCTGGCTCATTGAGGGGATTCAGCGGGTTTAGTGTTCAGTGACTAAACCCCAGAGACCGCTTCACCTTCTGATTTCTTTTAACCTTCCCAAAGTTATCAGCTGACTCGTATACCATTTTGGTTCCTTAAGCCACTAATAACAGTCATAACCTATATTAGGCTGAGCCGAAAAGAACCCAAACATATACTAGAACAATTACAGACTTCCCTGGTGGATCAAAGGTCTTGGTTTAGTGATGGTGCAGACTTTCGTTCAGAACGGACTAGATTCAGCCGGGAGCGGAGTTCATTTTTGGGTCACGGGTTTGTATCAGTAGTTTGAAACATTTGTAACTCTTGTAAGAACCCACAACCTGATAATTTCACTAATTCTTTTAATCAGTGCCGTCCATTCCCATACTATAACTCTTGTTTCTTGAAAACACCCATTTTATTCAGGCTAAGACTGAAATAAACAACAAATTCACCCGACTTTCATACCCACTGCAATTTCTTACAAACCCAAGCATACCCAACACATCAGATTCTTTAAACCCAATTTGAACAAATATATCTATTCTAACAACAAAACACCCATCTGATTCTTATCAGCCCCTCTATTACACAAACTTTCAATTCCTATAAACAAAACCACACTCCCTCTGATTATAGTTAATTCAGCCACTAACGACCACTCTATGTAACATGAAGCGCTCTAAAAAAAATATTGGCTACAAAACATAAGCTGATATACATTATAATTTTTCAGAGGCTCAGCACCCCTTTTTTCAGTCTTTAATCTTTTTGTAATTAGGCTAATCCCGAAAACAAAACAACAAACAACCCCACCGATTCTCTAAATCTCTCTCCATCAACGACCCTTTATTCCGGCTAAGCCATAAACAAAACAATCCTATTTCAACTTCAATTTTTTGCGACTGTTTCTCCCATAAATAAACATAAACATGAAACCCCACTGAAACCCTTTACCTACAAAATCCACCTCCTTTTTCTTCTCATAACTACACCATTCTTTTAACAGGTTCATCTTCACAAACCAATACCTGATTTTTCTTTTCACTCAAATTTAAACAATCTTCTTCCATGAGCGACCATACTTTTATTACAAGCAGAAAAACAATACTCATCATAATTCTGGTGCAACCAACTAGATCTTGAGTTTGAATTTTTTATAACTGGTTGGTGGTGAAAATTTAGGTGAATGGATTTGGGTTATGATATATTTGATATAAGGATGTGAAGGATGTGAACGAGCATGAAATTTGGACCTAGTTTTTTGATGAAATTGGGTTTGTGACGTGAGAGTGTGATGAGGTGGATTGGGATCTTGATGTTTAGATCGATGTCGTGGTTGTGAGTGGTTTTTTGTGATGATTTTGTTTGTTGTTTCTTGGATGTGAGATGAAGATTGAGTGACATGGTTACTGGATATGAATTTGGTTCGAGTATGATACGAGGGGTGTGGTTTTTTTATTTGTTTTGTGAGGGTGGGGAGTAACTTGTGTGGTATGTTTAACAAGTAAATTTATCACAGCTATGTTAAAAAAAATATGAGAGCTCCTCCTCAAAAATTGCACTTACAGTAGCATTTTGTCTTTTGCTCATGTTATTAGCAGTTATTTTTCGAATGGATCAAGGTTATGAGATTAACCCACCCGCTCTGATATCACTTGTTGGTTCATGACATTCGTGTAATATCTGCTATATTAGCCACGAGACCCATTTGACATGCTAATAACACCATTTGTACTTTTCAATGCGTTATAAATCTTAATAGAAATGAATCAAAGATTTACAAGGGTTTTCGGTTGTTTGCGGAGCAACAACCGGGATATTAAATGACAAATAAGGGCTTGTTTGGTTTGCAGATGGGTTTATGATTAACATCTGGATTTGAATTTTGGATTTAGATTTGGTATATGTATTGTATTAAATGAAGAGAGAGAAACATAATATATTATAAATGAATGTAAATTAAAATTTAAATAATTTATAATAATAAAAATGAAAAAAAAAATATGAATGGTTGATTTTTAAGAAGGGCTCACATAAAATGAAAATATAACAAAAGGAGTCAAATGAGTAAGGATTCTTATAAAGCTAAAATGTGGTACTCAACCTCATTTGTGAGACCCACATAAACAAACCAAACAACACTTTTTTTCTACTATCCCCAAATCTCACTCCTAACCTCTCAAACCAAACGGGCCCTAAAACTCCCATTGTCCATAGCTTTGCTCATGAACCAATGAGAGAAGGACCCTATCACACAATACTATGTATTATCTTTGGTGTCTAGGATCTCTACATATCTCTATTACAAGCATGCATATTTATAAGTAAAGCAAGTGGGTAGTGTTTGGTACAGGTATGTGTAAAGAGAGAATAAAAAATATAGGAAGTTCTTGACAATATGATCAGGATCTTCATTCAGAGATGGTCTTCGGGAGTTAGTGAGTCATTTGTCAATACTCACTGACTCCATCATCCAGATCTTAGTTCTTTATTCACTTGCTGAGGTCCGCCTCAGGTTGTGATGAGTCTTTCTTCTAGACTCTGAAGAACATCTTAAGGATGACTCACTGAACTTATTTAAGTTTAGAGACTTTATTTTACTTAGGATATATTTCATACAAATCTTGTACATGGGACAATTAGGCTATGAATTGGCCCAACATATGCTTATCTGCTTACTCGAGTAAATAAGCTCTTTAGTCTTTACAATAAAAAAACTAATGACCCAACAATCTGGTTGTTTTGGGATATAAGTGACATGTTACCCTCACTTCTAACCTAAGAACCTTTAAACTGAGATATGTAGTCTTCTATAGTTTTCACCACGTCCCAGAAATAACTTTTGACATATACGTGAAATACGCATAAAAGTGCTTATATATACGTGGAAAGAAAAAGCAGTCCCAAACACCCTCTTTTTGTTGGTAGAATCTATAGTAGTTTATGTAAAAGATCTCTAAATATGCAGAGAAATACTAAATATATCTGATCATAACTTAGCTATAACAATCATCACTGTCACATGTAAGTTGCTTTCATTGGTGTATTTTGCAACAATGACGAATCTTCATAGACAAAAACACGCCAATTAGAACTAAAACTTCATCTCAAACATTCAAATTGATTGCATTCATTCATAAATAAAATCTTAACCTGTTAGGGAAGAAGCACGCTAGTGGTCATTACATTCTTCATAGACTGCATTCATTCTTAACCGGTTCCTACACCATTAAACTTAAACAAATCACATTATCAATGTGTTAATAGTCCAAACACCCCTCCTTTCACATATTTATAAGAAAAAAAGACAGCAAAACATATTATTGTGGTAGTATTTCTTACAGTTCCTTCAGATTTGGTCCAAGCTTAGAATTATGCTTACGAATAATATGGAAGACTCGACCCAGAAGCTACACAAATGTCAGTAAATAACCAAAAGAACAATATCAACATAATGAACTGGAATTGTTTTTAATTAAATTTTAATTAATCATTCCATTAATTTATGTGTAGTTCTAACTAAGATATATCTCTTCGTACTTGTAGTCAGAATCAGTGCCTTCACACGGAATTTTGTCTTCTTATAAACCAATCCCTAACTTGCGATAATTATTTAATTATGTTGATGTTTTTTGATTTTCCATCTTTTGAGATATTAATATGTTACTAAGCTCCTATTGTCTAATGATTATCTTCACATAATACATTTTGAAATGCTTCTAGTCCAGGCTCTAGAAAGATAGGAAATGACGTCCAATATAAACACCTAAACTCAAATCCAATATCATCAGAAGTTCTTCACTATGATATTATTATTTATGTATGAGTCAGTGAGTAAAATGAGTTTCTAGGAGTATTGTAGATTTACACATTAATTCATGGAACCGTCTTCCTATCCATTTGCCTAAATTCTTTTGGACCTTCTAGACATGATATAGCTAAGACAAACTAATTTATAACTAATTAAATTATACAGTTATCACTTGTTTTCATTAAAATGGCAAAAAGTACATGAAACAGACTACAAAAGTAAATTTGGCTAATAC
Source organism: Tanacetum coccineum (assembly GCA_026074375.1). Taxonomy (NCBI): domain Eukaryota; kingdom Viridiplantae; phylum Streptophyta; class Magnoliopsida; order Asterales; family Asteraceae; genus Tanacetum; species Tanacetum coccineum. Next base: position 12,588 of record BQNB010145652.1, read on the forward strand.
ATTCCTTTTATATTGGTATTTGATGTTGATAAAGTGGCTAATTTACTTTCGAATACTGGTGAACACCTAAAATATTATCAAGTCTTACTTTAGGTCAACAACTTTCATATGTTTGATAAACTTTCAGGCCTGTTTCTTTATCATAAAGTTGCTAGGAAGCCTACATGAATGCTAAATTGTATGAGTTAGTTTGATGTCATATGTATGTAGCTTTAGCAAAGGGAATTGTTGCCATGAGCCCATGATTATCAATTAATTCATAGATTGGTCACTCGACATGTAAAGCATTATTAAAACCATCCATCTTTCAAAACCATCAACTATTGAAAAAAACCACCCAACTTACAAAAGTAAATATTGAACCATTCAGCCACATTGCCCTTTTTTGTTGGGTAAAAGTATCCTACCTAATCAGATATGAAACAACATAAATGGTCTTTGTTTGAAAATTTGAATACAGTAACCCAACTATAAGAGAAGTGATCGTCCATAACTAAACACTCCATAATCTGTAGTTACTAAATAAAACTATCTATAGATTCTGATTATCTCACCTCTTTATATATAGTGATATTTGGCAAACACTCATACAACTAATTATCTGATAATCGAGTTTTGTTGCAACATTTGACACCCATAGTGTTATTATTGACACCAAACACCCTTAAGTTTCATTAACTCATTTAGAGACTAATTACACTTTAAAAATAATTCCTACCTTAACATTCCTATATAG
>BQNB010145654.1:0-15582 GCA_026074375.1 Tanacetum coccineum
TATATCTTGTGTTATTGATCTATGAAGTAACACGCCCCGGACCCTTATTCCGCTGCGACCCAATTTGGGGGTGTTACACAGGGAATTTCATCATCAAAGGAATGACGACTCAACAAAAGAAGAAATTTTTCAAAGATATTAAGCACTATTTTTGAGATGATCCTTATCTTTTTCGTATATGTGCGGATCAAATCATCCGAAGACGTGTATTTGGACAAGAAGCTCTTGAAATCCTCAAGGCTTGTCATGAAGGACCCACCGGGGGCCATCATAGTGCCAACCTCACCGCTCGGAAAGTATTTGATGCTGGTTTCTTTTGGCCTACCATATATCAAGATGCTCATTTAATGATCAAATCTTGTGATGCATGTCAAAGACAAGGCAAAATTTCACATCGAGATGAGATGCCTCAAAATGCTATCTAAGTTTGTGAAATTTTTGATGTATGGGGCATTGATTTTATGGGACCTTTTCCGTCATCAAGAGGAAACAAATACATACTTGTAGCCGTTGATTATCTTTCAAAATGGGTTGAAGCCAAGGCGCTCCCCACCAACGATGCTAGGGTAGTTGTCAAATTTTTGAAATCCCTTTTCTCCCGATTCGGTGCACCGAGAGCTATCATAAGCGATCGTGGGACCCATTTTTGTAACGACAAATTTGATAAAGTTATGTCTAAATATGGTGTCACACATCGTCTTTCTACCGCTTACCACCCTCAAACTAGTGGTCAAGTCGAGGTGACGAATCGTGGACTTAAAAGAATCTTAGAAAGAACGGTTGGCGAAAACCGTGCCTCGTGGTCCGACAAATTAGACGATGCGTTGTGGGCATTTCGAACCGCTTATAAGACTCCGATCGGATGCACGCCCTACAAGCTAGTTTATGGAAAATCATGTCACTTACCGGTTGAATTAGAACATAAAGCATATTGGGCTCTTAAGCATGCCAATTTCGATCTCAAAACCGCGGGTGATTACCGGAAGCTCCAGCTTAATGAACTTCATGAGCTCCGTGATCAAGCTTACGAAAATTCTTTAATCTACAAGGAGAAAACTAAGAGAATTCATGACGCTAAGATCAAAAACCGCGTTTTTAACGTTAGTGATCGAGTCCTCCTCTTTAACTTAAGATTGAAGATTTTCTCCGGCAAGCTTAAGTCCCGTTGGTCTGGCCCTTTCACTGTAACCGAAGTTTTTCCGTATGGCACTGCCAAATTATCTCACCCCGATGGCTTAAATTTCAAAGTGAATTACCACCGTCTCAAACATTATTTTGGAGGGGATACACCACCATTGGTTATCCCAGATCTCCAAACTTTCCCTAAGGACAAATAAATTCAGGGATCGAGTCAAGCTATGTGACTCGGTTACTAAAAACAAAGCGCTTCGTAGGAGGCACCCCATACTTATCTATTTTCTATTTTACTTTCTTATTTCTAATGTGTTGTGAGGAGGCTTGTACTCTTCCGTTCTTTGTGTTTGTTGTTTGTACTTGTGATTGTCTGCAGGATAGACCTAAATTTTCTGAAGACTCTCGTGTTCGGTGTTTTGTCCTGGTCCACTCGAACTTCCTAGCCTTTGCTTGCCATTAGTTTGGGGAAATCCGATATCCTTTCATCTTATCGATTTACGTTTATCTTTGCATAATTCATAAACGGCTTAGATTTTTGTAGAGACCCGACCTTAAACATTAAGGACAATGTTTCATTTTAGTTTGGGGAGGGAATCTATCGATTTGATGTTGCTTGCTTATTGTTTTGTTTTCGCGTACCCGTTTTCACCACAAAAATAGCAAATAATTTTTAAATTTGCAGTTTTTATTTGTTGGAAAAAAATGAAAAAAAGAGAAAAAAAATATAGTAAGAAGTTGATAAAAAAAAAAAATAAGTGTTAAACACGAATGTAGGTTTTCCGTTGGTGAGAATAAGAAGTATTTTTGACCCGATCGAACGTGTTGAGTTCTAGCTTTTACCCTATCAATTAATGATGATATTTTTGTGCTAGTTCTCATGTAGACTTTAAACATGCTAGACTTGGAAAATCATTAGTAAATGAAGACTTGTGCTAATATCAAGTAGATTTTAAATATGTCGAGTTGGATTTTATATAGGCTAAGTATTTGCGAATTTCTTTATTAGAGGTTTTAAATTGCAAAGAATAAGAGATGATAGTGTTTGATAGATTAGGAGCTAAAACACAAGTTTATTTGGAAAACTTAAAGGCTTATAAAAATAACTTGTGATTTGTTTCTTCCCCGAAGTTCTTAAAATGATTAATCATACGTGTTCTCTTTAATTTTTACAAATTAGAGTTATACTCTTAAAAGTCTAATCAACATATTTAGAGAAAAAGCTTTATCGATGAAGTCGACATCATTTGTAAATAAAAATTTTGGTTCAAGCTTATACTTTGGTTTTCTAAAACGAAATTTTTCTATTTGCAAAAAATAATTATGTTGTGAAAAATGTTGCAAGAAAAAAAAATGAATGAAAAAAATAATGAAAATATAAAAAATATGTATAGTGATGAATAAAAGGATGCAAGTTATAAATCCTTAGTGTTAATAATAATATACAAACTCCATCGCAATAAAGTACATGGGCATTTGTCGGTTCGTTCCCGATGTGACATCGAAAGAAAAGGTGGAGGATGTATATTTAGGATCGGTATCATAATAAGTACACGGGCTCTTGTCGGAGGCGTGGCCGATGTGACGTCGAAAGAAAAGTGATACCGGTTCCTAGCCTAATAATGTAAATAGTAATAATAATGTTGCAAGTTAGAAAATAAATAGTAAAAGTTTCATTTTCTAAAACCAAAGTATTCTTTTGAACCAACATTTGCAAAAGTCTACAAGGCTTTTTCATCGAAAGTTCATGCGACATCGATTATTATTCCTCTGTATGGGGTCTCAAAAACCTTAAGCCTTACCCGATGACGTGGGAGCTAGAGAAGAAAGTCATTTATGGGACAAGTGAACGCACAATGTCTAGCTAAAGGAGGTTTTTGTTGCTTTGAGTTGTGATCATACTATGTAGTTAAACATATTAGCCCAAAAGGCCATGTGTAAAGCTAGTCGAAATTCCAACTACTAAATTTGTAGCTTTTAATGGTTTAAATTAATTTGAGCACACACATTTAAATATATGGTGTATGTCGGGAAGAAAAATTCATAAGTTGTAATTATAAGTAGTCATAGCATCTTAGCTCATACTTAACGGTGATCTTATTTTTAAGCTTAGTTTGGGAGAAGTGAAAAAAATCGGGGATGACGAATTTATCTTTTAGACACTTAATTGTGATTTTTGTTCTATGATCCTAAAAGTTAACACAAGGTAATGAAAACAATACATTATGTCACACAAGAATAAGTTGTAGTTAGGTAGTTAATTATTAAGAAAAATCATAAAAAGAGAAAAAAAAATTTGAAAACGGGTGTTTTATAACTTGTGACTTAGAAACTTTCCCCGCAAAGTCTTTACTACTTCTTAAAGGATTAGTTTGGGGAAATTTCTTGGTATTTGGTTATAAGGCATGTAATATTGCGTGAGGACACACAATCGTTTAGTTTGGAGAATTTTGATAGGTGTAAAATACACATATCCGTTTATACCTAAAAAGGCCCAATTAAGCCCAAAACAGACTAAAAATGGCAAAGATATGTGTGTTTTTGTGTTTTGTGTATGCAGGTATGGATAAAGCAAAAATCACAAGGAAACGATCAAAAACGAACAAACACATACATGGGAAACGAAAGAGTGTGCAAGAGCCGGAAGCCAAAGTCAGAAAAGTCAACCCTCAGTCAACTCTTAGTCAACTCAGTCAAACCACAAAAGGACAAAAATCCAAAGTTACAAATCTAGTCCCTCAAGTTTCCAAAGTTACACAAATGATCCTAAAGCTTAATGGGCCAAATCCTATCAAAACCATACCCGGCCCAAAACCAAAGCCCATAAACCCTAATGAGAAATCCAGGGACTTATCTTGCCAATATCAAAACTCCTTTACACCACATGGACTTATATGGCTAATAAACACAAGGACTAAAAATGCCAAATACCTAAACTTACCCCTTTTTACCTTCAGTTAAAAAGACGCGGGAAATGATGTTACTATTCACCCGTCTTCAAGAATTACCCACTAGTCAAATCAAAGGGGTGTTGTTAATTAAGGGTCATTAAGGACAATTCATGGGCTAATGGACACGTTGGCAGGGTTTGATATCATCCAAGCTCTCCTATTGGTTAATTTCATCAAGAGAGGATCGGGCTAAGGCAAAGAAGCATAAGGGAATGTTGGGTTTTACTCTTCTATCACTCACAGAAGTAATACAAGGTCACATCACACGGACTGCCACGTTGGCAATTCGTGTGATGACCAAAGAGATCTAACGGATGAGATTGCTTCCCAATGATTAGCAAAAGATCAATGGCCAAGAAATCAAGGCGCGTCTAACTGAAAAAGAGGCTAGAAGGTTCAGTAGTGTGCTATAAATAGCACACCTCACACACACACACAAGGCACCTTTTAATTTTCTAGTTTTTAGATTTAAGAATTTTTTTAGCTTAAATTAGCTTTAGTTTTAGCTTGAGTAAATTTCATTTTCCGTTTCCTTTTTCAAGCATTGTACTCAAATTCAGTTAATGTAATCAAAAGTTAGTTAATGAAAAGTTTCTTTCTCTTTAAAGCTTAATTTGTCATAAGCTCTTATACTCATGCTACTGTTACTCATAAGCTAATATAAGCTTAGTCTAGCTCTCACTAGTCTATAAGCTAGTGATTGAGCTTGTTTAATCAAGTCCTTAAATCATACTTAAACTAGAAATCAGTTAAACCTAAATACCTTTACTTATTGATTTAAGAGTTTATGGAAGGGGAGCTTACAATGGAAGAGCTCCCATGGACTTTACTGGCTTATGATAAGCCAGAGTTGTTGATAAGCTTATTTGAGCACAAGCTTCTGTTTAGCTGAAGCTTTTGGTAAGTCTTCATTTAATTTCATTACTCTTAATTTCTAGCTTAATATTTGTTTAATAGTTTACTTAGTTTACTTATTTGCTTATTAGTTTCTTAGATTTGCTTTCTAGTTGCTTATTTGTGTCTTATAGTGCTTATTAGTCATCATTGTCTGTTTTTAGCTTAGTTATTGTAGATCTTAAGTTTTTCATTACTTGTCTAAAAAAAATCAACAAAAATCGTAAAATAGTAGTTAAGATAGTGTAGCTTATTATTTATGGCTTATTGAATGTTTAGGATTGCTAAATAGGCTAATTTTAAGAAGTTTATGATCAGGTTAATAAGTTTTGAAAGTTAGTTTTCTATTTTGATAGTTAAGAGAAATTTGTCAAGAAATAAAGGGGTGTTTGGTTTAGTCCTATTTGACCATCAAAAGTCAAAGGTACTTTGTGATTTGTCTTTGGTAAATTAGATCTTCAAATTTGATAAGGTTTTGAGTAGATTTGTGTGATTAGTTTGTGTTAAAACATTTTGTGGTCTATTTTACTTGTTTCAGCACCAGGGTAATTTTTCCATTTTTGTTTGCTTGTTAAAAATTGATCCAAGCTTCATTAGGCTTGGAATTTGTTTGCTTGGTGTTAAAACACACTCATTAGGAGTGTGCATTTCAGGCTTGACCAAAGAGGTCACCTGCAATTGTGTTTTACCAAAGTGTCAATTGCATCAGCATAACCAACAACAGTTAATACTGCTGAATTTTCAGCTTGAATTAAGCTTGTGTTTCTAGGATTTATGCTCTTAAATTTATCTAGCTTTTAGTTAACACATAACTTAATATAGATTTAAAATAGTTTTCTCATTTCTTGCTTATTTGCTTAAGTAAATTTAGCTTTAAAGGTCACAAAAAACTCAAAAAGTCCAAAAACAGTAGTAGACTTAAATTAGTTTTTAAAATTGAATTTCTAGCTTATAGGATTTAGTTTAAGGATTTATATTTATAGCTTTATAGTTGATTGATAAGTTCTCATAAGCTCAGCCTCTGAAATAGCTTAATGAGCTTTTTAGCTTAGCTTAATTTTGTGCTTTTTGAATTAATTTCTGAGTTGGAGTTTAAAACTTAAATCTTAGTTAGCTTTTAGTGTTTCCTGTTTAATTAGCTTGTTAGAATTAGCTTGTAGACATCTTCAGGAATCTAGGAAAGCTTTTGGTTTTGCATTTGAGCTTATAATGACTTGTGTGCAAGTGATTTATTAGAAACAAGCTTTTAAGCCTTTAAAAGCCCACTTTCTGTGGTCAGAAGTTTCAAAAGCTCTTAGAGAGCTTATTTTTAAGTTTTAGCCCAAGCTTCTTTTATTAAAAGTGTTCAAAAACTTGTCCTTAACAGCTTTAAGCTCTTGGTTTTCAAAAATAAAAAAAAGTGCAAAAAGGGGTGTTGCCAGACCTTGAACCCGTGACCTTCCACTCAGATGTCCAACGTGTTAACCAACTTGCTTCAATAGCTCATCCATCATCCCTTCCTTTCATTTAATACATGTACTTGTTTTTCTTTTCCTTTTTCTTAATAAGCCGCAGCTTAAAGTAGCTTATTAGGAGCTTATTTGGTTAGCTAGTAGAGTTTTCTTATTTTTCACTTAAACTTTGTTGCATTTTGGAATTTTCCTAAATTTTTCGTATTTTTCCATTTAGTAGATTATTTTTAATCATTTTTCCAAGGTTTTAATTTTCGAAAATACATTAAAAATATAAATAATTTTTAGAAAAATACAAAAAAATAGTTTTTAGTTTTAGAAAAATTAGTTTTAGTTTTACATTCAGTAAAATCATTTTTACACCTTTTAAATTTTTATTTTCATTTTTAAGTTTTTAATTTTAATTTTAAAAATAGGATTTTAATTTTAAAAATAGTTAAAAATAGTTTTCTGAGTTTTTATGATATTTTATACTTTTCTAAGTTTAAAAATCATTTTTTAGAATTTTTAGGACGTAATTTGCTATTTTCTAGGATTTAATTAGATTAAATTAGTTTTTAATTCATAATAAATTCAAAAATAATCAAAAAAATATTTTTCTTTTTCTTAAAATTTTATTTAGTCTTATTTTAGGTTTAGAAATTTTGTTTGCATTTTTAGGAGTTAATTTTAATGTACTTGCTTATTTGTCGCGTTTTATTTGTTCCCGTTAATTATCTTAGTTCATTAATTGCTTTTTAATTGCTTATTTTAATTGTGTTTTTAATTGGTAGTTATAGATAATCAAAAATATCTTTTCTCTCATTCAAATCATAATCCAAACTAAGGCGTGGTTTCAATTTCACAAGTCGTTGGGGAAACGACCCGGGAAAGCATACTTCCCGGTAAACATACGTATATTATTATTATTATATATTTGTATAAGAATTTTCCTAGAGGGCTACTTTGGGAATTATTCTCTATACTTTTGTGTATTAATATAATATAGTGTATAAAAACTATCAATCAATTTTTGGCGCCGCTGCCGGGGACTTGTGTTAAAGATTCCGTCGTTTACGTTTGTTGATTTTGGTTTGAAGATCCTTTCGTCCTCGAAAGTTTTATTTTTGTTAAATATTTCAAAAATCCAAAAAAAAATTTGTGATTAAGATTCTATCGTTTGAAGTTTGTTGATTGGATTTGAAGACCCTTTCATTTTTGAAAGTTTTGTTTTGTTAAAAATCAAAAAATAAAAAATTTATAAAATATACAAAAGTAAAAAATATTTTCCTTTTCTTTTTAGTATAATTATCATAAAAACATAAAAAAAATCAAAAATATAAAAAATTGTCCATAAAAAAAAAATAAACAAAGTTGGTAAAAGAACACCAACAAATAATACCTTCAATTGAGGTATTATCCATAATAAGTTCCCAACTCGAATCAAAGATTTAAAAACTTGCCATTTGTGTCATTTACGAAGTACGGCTCACCTTAAGAAGTAATTTTTAAGAGTTACCGTGAAGTAAATTTGATTATTTGGTTTAAGTTGTCTTCCGTTTATCCGTTTAAAATAGATTGTTAATAAATTGAAAAAAAAAATATTTTCTTATCTTTTTATTTCTTTTTCTATTTTTAGTGCATGCGCACTCGTTCTCAAACGCGTAATCATAACCGTAATCGTCGACAACAACAATTAACACCGGTTATTGTTGAGGAACCCGAGTTTCCAATGGCCGACAATCGTACCATGGCTCAAATGCTCCAAGCTCCCATCGAGGGATACGAGGATGCAATTGTTGTTCCACTAATAAATGCAAATAATTTTGAACTCAAACAAACTTTGATTAATCTTGTTCAAAGTAATCAATTTACGGGTAGGCAAGACCCTCATAATCATCTCTGATTTTTCAACAAGGTTACTTCTACGTTTAGACATCCGGACGTTCCGAATACGTCGATTAAGCTTTTGCTTTTTCCTTTTTCTCTCGAGGGTGAAGCCCGGATTTGGCTTGATAAAGAACCCCCTCGATCGATTCTAACGTGGGATGATCTTGTCTCGAAATTTATAAACCAATTCTTTCCACCTTCGAAAACAACTTACCTTCGAAATGAAATCATCAATTTCTTGCAAAAACCAAATGAAACTTTCAACGAAGCATGGGAACGTTTTAAAGGACTTCTTCGTCAATGTCCTCATCATGGTTTCTCGGAATTACATCAACTCGATACGTTCTACAACTCTTTGAATACAAATGATCAAGATGCTTTAGATTTCGCCGCGGGTGGCAATTTTTTAGATAAGATGCCTAGAGATGGTTTAGCCATAATTGAGAGTAAATCCAAGGTTTATTATTCACGAAGTCGTGCAATTGAACCAAGAGTGAGTACGAATGCTCCTCCTTCTTCTTCACCTTCTAATTCTTTCGAACTTCAACAAATCGCAGCCAATCTCGAGGATAAATTGGATATAAGAATGAGTCGGTTAGAAAAAAGGATTAGTGAAAAGAAATCTCTGACTCCCGCTACCTTCAAAGCGGTCGAGGAAGTATGTGTTACTTGTGGTGCGAATCATAATTTCAACAATTGTCCGTTAACAAGAAATGATTTTCCCGTTTTTCATGATAATATTCATCAATTCTAACAAACCGCTGCCGTTGGCAATTTTGTTCAAGGAAACCGTCCTCCTAATTTGGCAAATCAAATGAGACCACCCGGTTTTAATCAACCAAATGTTCAAAGCAATAAAGGAAATCAAAACCGATATCAAGGAAACAATTTCAATCCGAATCAAAATCAAAACCGTGGAAACAAGTTCAACCAAAACCGTCAAAACAATCAAGGAGCCGTTTATCAAACCCCACCATACTAACCACCAACTAATCAACCCTCGGTTAATCAAGCTTTACCTTACCAATTTCCCGCTTCCCAAATTCAAGGTGTTTCAAAAATGGATTTTGAAAGCTACGCAAAGGCTAATGATGCTAACATGAATAATTTGCAAATGAAATTGGATAATTTTCAAAGAAATCAAAATGATTTTCAAAGAAGTTATAACGATTCTCAAAAGAAGCAAGATGATTTTCAAAACATGATGCTTAGTTTTATGCAAAATTATCACAACAACCAAGCTTCAAGTTCGAGTTCTTTACCAAGCAACACCATACCAAACCCTAGGAATGAAGCCAAGGCCATTACCACACGAAGTGGTACCTCATATGATGGACCTCCGATTCCACCGCCGGTGGTGGAAAAGGAACCCGAGGTAACAAAGGATACGGTGCTTCCACACACCGAAGACATCCAACCTCCTTTGGTCCGAGATCAAAACAAAGACAAAGAACCAATCAATGAGCCTCTCGTTACTCAAAAGATCAAGACTAGTTTGCCTTACCCTTCAAGACTTGCAAAAGAGAAACTCCGTGAAAAGGATGATATCCTAGCTTCCAAGTTTATGGAAATTTTCCGTAATCTTCACTTTGAGCTAAGTTTTGCGGACGCTCTCATTCATATGCCTAAGTTTGCTCCAATGTTCAAAAAGATGCTTAATAACAAAGACAAGTTAATCGAGTTAACCAAGACACCTTTGAATGAAAATTGTAGTGCGGTTGTCCTCAAAAAGCTTCCGGAGAAGCTAGGTGACCCCGGTCGATTTCTTATCCCATGTGATTTTTCGGAGTTTGATAATTGCTTAGCCCTAGCCGATTTAGGTGCTAGCATTAATCTCATGCCTCTTTCCATATGGAAAAAGCTTGGACTCCCGGGCCTAAATGATACTAAAATGTTGTTAGAATTAGCCGACCGAACAATTTCAAAACCAACCGGTGTAGCCGAAAATGTGTTTGTTAAGGTAGGAAAGTTCTATTTTCCGGCCGATTTTGTGGTTCTAGATTTCATAGCCGATCCTCGAATACCGTTAATACTTGGGAGACCTTTTCTTAGGACGGCTCATGCTTTGATAGATGTGTATGAAGGGGAAATAACCCTTAGACACGATGATCAATCTTTGACCCTTAAGTGTGGTGATACTCCTTCTATTTCATATAATAACCTCGAGTCATTAAAACGAGTTGATCTTATTGATGTTACGTGTGAAGAATACTCACAAGAAGTTTTAGGATTTTCCGACGAAATTGCATATGGCAATCCTTCTCCCGGATACAATCCGATTGTTTCAAATTCTTCTCCGACTCTCACTCCTTTCGGGGATAGTGATTTTCTACTTTTAGAAGAAGCTGATACTTTTCTTGCTATAGCCGATGATCCAACTTCACCGAAAGTTGATGAAGCTTATTATGACCCAGAGGGGGACATTCTCCTTCTCGAATCTCTTCTCAATAATGATCCTTCTCCGTCACTGAATCAAGGAAATTACTTACCAGAAATCAGGAAATAGCTTAAAGTTTGTAAATCCGCCGAATCTTTAATCGATGAACCTCCTGAGGTTGAACTTAAGGACTTACCACCTCATCTCGAATACGCATTTTTAGCAGATAACAACAAGTTTCCTGTCATAATTGCCAAAGATTTGAGTGATAATGAGAAGACCGCTCTCATAAAGGTTCTTAAATCCTAAAAGCAAGCCATTGCTTGGAAGCTCTCTGACATAAAGGGTATAAACCTGGAATTTTGTTGTCATAAGATTCTAATGGAGGAGGATTATGAACCAACGGTCTAACATCAGAGGAGGGTTAATCCAAATATCCATGATGTCATTAAGAAAGAGGTTGAAAAACTTCTTGATGCTGGATTGATCTACCCAATCTCAGACAGTCCTTGGGTGAGTCTAGTACACTGTGTACCAAAGAAAGGAGGAATGACCGTAGTAACCAATGATGAAAATGAATTAGTGCCGACAAGACTTGTAACGAGATAGAGAGTATGTATAGATTATCGTAAGTTGAACGAAGCTACAAGAAAAGACCATTTCCCTTTGTCGTTCATGGATCAAATGCTTGAGAGACTCGTAGAAAATGAGTACTATTGTTTCCTCGACAGTTTCTCGGGTTATTTCCAAATTCCAATTGATCCAAAAGACTAAGAAAAGACCACATTCACCTGCCCATACAGAACATTTTGCTATCGCCGCATATGCTTTTGGTTTATGCATATGACCCAGACGTTTCAGAGGTGTATGATGGCAATCTTCCATGATATGATTGAAAAGACAATGGAAGTCTTCATGGATGATTTCTCGGTTTTCGGAGATTCTTTTTCTACGTGCCTAACCAATTTAGAAAAGATGCTTAAAAGGTGTGAAGACACTAACTTAGCTCTAAATTGGGAAAAAGCTTTTATGGGTAAAAGAAATGTATCAGTACTCGGACATAAAATCTCGAAGAAAGGAATTGAAGTCGACAAAGCCAAAATTGATGTGATTTCTAAGCTACCTCACCCAACTACCGTCAAGGGTATTCGAAGTTTTCTCGGACATGCTGGTTTTTACCGTAGATTCATCAAAGATTTTTCAAAGATTTCTTGACCCATGACCCACCTTCTTGAGAAAAACACCCCGTTTATCTTTTCAGAAGAATGCATTCAAGCCTTTCAGACTCTAAAAAAGAAATTAACCGAAACTCCAATTCTGATTGCCCCCAATTGGGACCAACCTTTTGAACTCATGTGCGATGCAAGTGATTTTGCAATAGGTGCAGTTCTGGGGCAAAGGATTGAGAAGCATTTTAGGCCAATACATTATGCAAGCAAGACAATGACCGAAGCGGAATCAAACTACACAACAACGGAAAAAGAGATGCTTGTCGTGGTGTACACTTTTGAAAAATTCCGATCATATCTTATCATGAATAAAAGTGTTGTGTATACGGACCATTCTGCCTTAAAGTACCTCTTCAACAAGAAAGATGCCTGATAAGTGCTTAATTACACATATCTTTTACCTCTAAAAACGAGCTTAAATGACCAAAAACAGACAAAAACTGCCAAATATATGTTTGTTTTGCATTTGTATTGTGCAGGAAGTGGATATCAACAAAAAGACAGAAAACCAGCCAAATATGACAAAAAACTGAGCATTGGAATGGAAAGACTGTGCAAAATCCAGAGGCCAAAGTCCAAAAAAAATGCCAAATTCAGAGTAATAACTGAAGTATCAGCAGTCAAACCGGAGCCGGGGAAATGACAGAATACTATTGAATTGCAATCTTTACCATTCTGCTGGGCTGGGGAAAGCTCAATAGTATAATGATGTAAGACTGTGGAAGACCAAATGGGACCTCATCAATTTCAACAGGGCCCAGTTGATGTGCAATTTGACAAAGCTGTGAAGACTTTTGAAGGCCCAATCTTTGCCCCAGTTACAGCCAAATCTCAGCCATTGTCACACCATACCACTTCATAACCTTATTGGGCTTGAAAAAGCCCAATAACCCACCTAAACCGTATTGGGCCAGACTCAACTCAAATTGGGGGCACAATACAAGCCCAAAAGCCCAACACAAAACCCAAGCCCAACAAAAGCCCAAAATCCTTTTTTATAAAACTTTAGGGGCTGAAATTGCAATTTTCCAAAAACCCCTTTTATTCTTTTAGTTATAAAACGCAGGGACCATTTTTGCAAATTACCAAATCTCTTTTTAATCTTTTAGTTATAAAAACGGAGGGACCAAAGGTGTTACTTTCCAAACCTTGTTATAACTAAAATTCGGCTTTAATAGAAATGAAAAGAGAAAGAAAGTATGGGGGGCACTCTTGCCTCTTCCCCATACTTTCCTTTTAAACCTGCTAACACTAACTTGTACCACCCGTACACCGCCAAACCCCGTACACCTCTCCCCACGTTTTCACTTCCTACCACATCACAAGTACCACCAACAGCCACCCTCACATTTCCCACCTTACCTATAGCACCTATAACCATTCCCACTTGGCAATCACTCAACCCGAGACCCCATCAATGGCTGAGACTGCTATAAGGCCAATATGAGGGCTAGGATTCCTTGGGAGCTTTGTACTCTACAGCTAACACAACCCATGAGCCAAAGTGAAGAGAGGACTGTATAATAAGAGCCAAGACCCATGCCGAAGGTCAAATACAACCACTTTACTATGTTTTTTTTAGTGTAATTTAAATTCAGTATTTCTTTCAAGCATTTTAATGTAATTCAACTAAGTTTACATGTTATTTCATCATTTGTTTTTAAGTATAAGTCGAATTTAATCAAATAAGCTCTAAATAAGCTCTTTTGAGCTTATTACTTTTAAGAAGCTCATTTTTAGCCTATATCCTGTTTTAGTCATTCATTTGCTTATCCTTATCATTTATATCAAAGACTATGATTACTTGAGAGTTTTTAAGTTCATTTTGAAGATATAAGAGCAAATAAGCTCATATTCAGCTTATTGTGATTTTTAAGGGTTAGAGGCTTGAGGAAGCCATTAGGATCACCTAGACTCTTCACTTGGATGTCTAGGTGAAGAAGAATCTTCAAATTCAGGTTTTCCTTCCTATATTTCTTTTCAGCTACATCATAGCTTATCTCAATTTGCTTATTGATCTAAATTTTTGCACTTAAATCTTGTCATTAGTTTACTTAGTTCAGAATTGAACTAGCTTTAGTCTGTTATATTTTTAAATCAAGTTAGTTTTCATTTTTACTCTTTATCTTAGCTAGTAGTATAACAAGCCTCACTGAAGAAGTAGCTTATTTTTACTTATAAGCTATAGGTTTTATAGCTTAAACAGCTTTATTAGGTCATATTAAATAAGAGTAGATAAAAAGCTTAGGTTGTTTTAGCTTTTCTATGGATTTTAAATGCTAATTTGTGTTTGACAGCTTACCTAAGGGAGTGTTTGGATTTGGCTATATTTGACTCAAAAAGTCAAATATAGTTAGTCAATTTAGTCCTATTAGTTGAGTTAGGGTATAAGTTGAAGTTTTAAAAAGCTTTTAGAGATTAGATAGTAGAATTCAGAAATTTAGAGCTTATAAATCTCTTGCCAGCACCAGGGCAGTTTAGAGAATTAAGTGCTTTTTAGATTTAAGAAACTTATGTCACTTTAGAGGTCACATTGTGATAATGTGCATTTGAACACATGTAATGAGCTAGTTATGAGTTTTTAAAGTGATCCTTTAGGCTGCATCTTAGTGCATAGCCAATTGCACCAGCAAGCACAATGCATCAGCAACCAACAGCTTTTCAAACTGTTTTCTTTTAATACTCTTCTTGTTTTCTTATTTTTAGTTTAAATTGTTAGAAAACTTTTATCTAGTTTTGATTAATAAACATAGTCTAGCTTAGATTCAACATTTAAGCTTTTAAGGTTCACAAATAAGCCTTGTAGCTTTGTAGCAAAAGCTAATTTCAGAATTGAGCAAGAACTAGCACTTTTTCATTTCTATTTACTTGTAATCTTTGTTAAACCTTAACCTTTTTCTTTTTAAAATCCTTTAGTTTACATCTTAAACATCAATAAGTCTCTTTTGTTTCTCTGTTTCATCAAATAATAAGCTCTAAATAAGCCAAAAACCAAAAAGCTTGTTAAACTCCTAGTTTCTGTGACAGCAACTTAGATGCTTATTTTCTAGCTTATTCTGTGGATAAAAGTCCAAGTTGTTTTCATTAATGTTGTTTAGAATAAGCCCTTTAGCAAGTTTGTAGTTTTAAGTTTTGGCTGAAAGCCACTTTTTAGATAAGCAAAATAAGCCATAATCGTAGGGTCTGTTTGGTAGTTTTTTCATAGTTAAGGGGTACCCGTTTTCTCTATAGTGTAACATTTCCCTAGTTACCCCGCCTACCCTGTTCTTTCCTTTCTTTCCATTTCTACCCTGTCTTTCTTAATAAATAAAATAGATTTAATATTTTAGTTTTTAGTTTAAATAATTAGGGTTTATAGTTTTAATTACATAAATTAGGGTTCAATTGAGTTATAAAATTTAGGGCTTTTGTTTCTATTAAATTTCTGCACTCTTTTAGCATATTAAAACCATTTTTCTATATTTTTCCAGTTAAATTTGTATTTTCTAGCAATTAAAATAGATTTTAGTTATTACTTTTTCTTATAAAAATCATAAAAAATAGAAAAATAGTTGAAAAATTAAAATTCTTTTTGCATTAATTTTCATTTTAAATCTAGTATTTTTGAAAAATAAAAGAAAAATTTTAGTGTTAATTTTTAGAAAAAGTTTATTTTTGTTAATTAATTAAATCTTAGAAAA
>BQNB010145655.1:0-16684 GCA_026074375.1 Tanacetum coccineum
ACACACTCACTTTACTTTATGAAGACGTATTTCAGGTTTAGAGTTTTGTTCAATGCTTTTGGTGTGTTTTTGAAAGAGTAACGTATATGTGGTATATAAGGACCTGTACGTGATAACAGTGATAGCAACTAACTGTTCGACTAACTCGGGGTTTGGAGATTAGTATTATGGACCGAGTATTATGGGGTGAAACGTGGGTTTAGTTTCAAACTTATACAAATGAAATTTTATCCGGTATGTTTATATTTGATATTTAATATGTTAGGATATTTGACTACTAATTTTAAAATGCAAGTTGTCTTTATCTGTTATTTTCTTTTATCTAGTTAAGTATGGTTATAAATACTCATATATAATATATAGATCTTAGGGTGTTATAATGTGCATATACATTAATTTAATTTTAATATATAATGATAATAATATTTCTAAATACCAACAACATATACCTTATTTGTAACGGTCTTGACCTATTCAAGTGAAACTTTAGTTGCATTTTCTTGTAACCACTATGACTATTATGAAAGAACGTCGAATAGTTTCTTTTATAAGTAATTACATAATTCATTGTGATATATCTCGCTATTGATATTCTAACCCTAGAGGTTGATTTCCCCAACAATATCATGCTCTAATATAGTTTGGCCAAATTAAACTTCACTATAAAATACTTAAATATACTTCACATTCTCTATATTAGTTTTAATGCCCGTGCACGCACGGAGCTTAGACATTATGTTTTTTTAAACTACATGTATATTTTTAATTTTTTATAAGTTGTGTTATATAGTATTATCGAAATATATAAAGATAATATATTCATTAAATCTTTTATATATTACGTAGTATATGAACTTGAGGATGATTACTAATTTTTTTTTCTTTTGATTTACATGTTTTCTGACTCGACATTGTGAGCCAACTAATCCCAGCGAAACTATCTTTTTAGGTTAGGTAGCCCGGAGTCAGCTCAAGTGAACCTTCGATGTGCTTCGGTTGTACAACATTATTTCAGGCTGACAATGAAAAATCCACTAAAAAGTCTTCGGGTAGATTTTTGATGTGATTAGATAATGTTAGATTTTTGTTTGGAAGTAAGAAATTATTTACATTTGTTGTATTTTAAAATATAAAGTTTAGGGGTATAAAATTTAGAGGGGTATTTGTTTATTTTCTAAAGTTATAATAAAACTTGTAAATTTATAAATTTACACTTTTAACTCCATATAATTTATTTAAGATTAAACCGCTAAAGTTTTATTAATTATCTCTTTTTTTAAGTTTTTGTTTTCACAAATTTGACACATATATTTTTATGTGTTTTTTTTCTCCATCACATTTCTCCACCAATTTTTTTTTAATTTTGACCAAATTAATTCAATTTTGACTTTTTATTGACCAATCAGATCGCACGATTTTTCCTGCGTGGCAAAATCAAGCATTCTGATTAGTCCAATTTATTTTCACATAAGATTTAATTTGATAGAAAACTCCAAAATGATATAATTCTTTTATTATATAAAAGATTAAAGGTTTGTTGTGTTTCATTTTAGATACGCATATTTGTACTTGGCCATAAGTATAACACAACTAAAAGTTTTTGCGCCATCTATATATACTTCACTATAAGACATGTGTAATTAAATCATCAACTTAACCATCTAATCATATCCCACTTAAATACAAAATATATCTCGTCATATACAAAACACAATTAAGTATTGTTACTTCCCACAACATGGTCGTGCAAACGGTCGAGTCTTGCAAAATCTTGGTTGACAACATGATCCGCAGGAGGTGTGTAATGGTGACATGGTGAAAACATTAGGGTGGGTGGGAGTGGGGGTGTTGAAGACGCGTTGTCCAACCCCATTATACTAGGTATAAGAGATAGCCCGATAAGTGATCAACAAATTAAACTTTTTTGAGTTTAAATCTCTTTCTGGATAGTATGTTTAAATCTTTATACCATAATGATTTGTTTTCATAGGTATTTTTCAACAATTTGATAAGACACTTTTCTTCGTACAAAATCCACTTACATAAAATTAAGTGGGCAAATTACGGATATAGATGCGCTTAGTAGTATTTTAAAAAAGAAAGGGACCTATATAGACCGTATTTCGCATGTATTATAATTTGGTGTGCAACGCGCATAAATGAAGCGTATCGTCTTTTTTTCCTATATTTTAGTACTAATAAAATAGTGCAAGATATTCAACTAAAATGCTACGAGTGGATTATAAGAAGATCGAACAGATACAAAGCGACAGATTGACAACAATGGTTACGGGGACTCTCAAAAAATTCGGTTTCAGTAAGTTTTTGGTTCAGGTCAATATTCTGTCACAGTGGCCTATTACGGTGTGTCTGAAAGTTGCTGTGAGGATTTCAGCTGTGCTGCAAATTTACCAGTGTGTAAAGTACTGTGTTCCTTATCTGCATAAAATAATTGAGGTAACAGTTTGGTTTTAAGTGCATTTTGGGAGTACTAGGATGTTACTTTGTCCTTTCTGTTATTTCTTTGTCTCGATCACATGTGTGGGTCGGTGTTTCTTGTTTGGTTTCAGTCGACATTTGGGTTCTTATTTGGAACATGGTGTTGATTTTTTACATTAGTTTTGTGGGATCAGGGATCTTGTCCAGTTAGGATCTTGTATGTATCTGTTAGTTTGGTTTTGTTTGGGATCCATCTTTTTAACCGGCTTGTTAAGAAGATGGGTTGCCATTTCTTGTGTATCTTTGTCTTTGCTTCCTTAATAAATGTAGCATTTCAAAAAAAAAAAAAAATCTTTCTTATATTTTATTGTTCAATTAGGTCAACTTTTTCAATTTACGACTCTTCGCGCATGCCACGTAAGTTGGCTCACCGGCCACATAATTTACGGCTCTTTGGCGAGCCAGAGTTAATTTTGTTGATGAATCAATGTTTGACGAGTGTACTTTGGCGCGCAACGCGTCACACTTGATGCTTGCCACGTCACCTGAAGGGAAATAAATTTAGGTTAGAAAATGGTTTAACATGTATATGGTGTATAATGTCCGTGTAATTTTTTATTGAAAATAATATCTAATTATATATCAACTTGGTCTTTAAGGCTAGTCTCAGTAAAGACATCGGGCGGCCTATATTTTTATAGTCACATCAGCTTTCTCTCTTCAGCGACATTTTAGCCACAATAAAACGACATACACTAAAAAAAACATATCCCACAAAAATAAGCTTTTATTAAACATACACACACGAAAACAAGCACAACAATCGGTCGTATATACGACCCACGTCTCCATTTTGTAAATTTTCGACCGACTATCCCATAAGGAGGAGGACCGACTTCTATGTGGATCGACAAACATGTCGACCGAACCATTGGAGCCATCTTAATAATAGACTATAAAGAGAATATACAAAGAGGCTCCGAGGAAACCACATGCATATATGATTTCTATCCACATTCATTACCAACTTGGTGCATAATATTTGTATTATATCATCTCAATAAAAAATAAAATAACAAGTGTGTTTTTTAATTTTATTGAACCATTTATAATAACTAGTTTTAGATCATCGTGCACGTACAGGGTTTGGGGATAATTTTTTGTTAGATTCGATTTTGCAGATTCCACATGAACATGTAAAAATTAAGAAACTATAATTGTTTCCATGATAACGAAGTTTCAATCGTTACCCGTAAAACTGCGAGTTGACTATTACTGTATTTAAATGGTCATATGTACAAATTGCGTATTTGATATTTTGATTTTAAATTCAATCTAAAATATATTCAAAAATTTACCAATTTGATATTTTGATTCTAAACCTTGTTATCAGCAACCTAATAGCAGGAAGCTGATTTATGAGAAACCTTGTTATTAGTAACCATAAAATTCAAGACATTGTTTTCACAAACCATTTTAATTAGCTTACTGGATAATATCATTCAATCCAGTTGAAATTTTTTGTCCGAGTTATTTCAGTTCATTCCTCATATATCATGCATTCGGATTAAATCAAAAATCATCAGTGACATTAAGGTATATTTTCATACATTTCCTCTTTTCAGCATCAACATCATAGCATCAACAACATTATCACTAACATTATTATTCTTTAAAGTTAATTTGGTAAAAAGCCTAAAATAAAATGTTTCATAAGGTTGTGGGATAAATATTAATGAAGATAATATGATTTTACTTGTTGATGGTGTTAAAGTGTTAGTGAGATGGGTTTGCGTAATCAATAGGTTAATTGTTTGGTTGCCGATGGCTTTGGGTTGCTGTTAAACAATGGATTGTTGAAGTATATGAGTTGCTAATGAACAATGGGTCTTTAAATGGCTTAGAGTTACTGATAAACCATGGCTTGGGGTTGTTAATGGCTTTCATGGTTGCTGATGAAGAATAGTTGATCCTTATGAACATTAGCTTTGGGTCACCGGTGTCCTATAAACATTGGCTTTGATGTCTTTGGGTTGCTGATTAACAGTGGCTTGGAGTTGCTGCTAGCTATGGGTTGTTAATGAACAATAGGTTGCTGAAATATGAAGCTCAGTCTTGGGATACTAATGAACAATGGGTTGCTGATGCATATAAACATCAGCCTTACGATGCTGATGAACAATGGGTTGCTGATGCATATGAACATTAGCCATGGATTGTTGACGAACAATGGGCCGCTTATGAACATTATCCTTGGATTGATGATGAAAAAATGGTCGCTAATCCTTATGAAAATTATTGGCTGCAGATGGCTTAAGATTTGCTTGAAACGCCCCTTTCCTGACTCTAATATTTTTTTACGCAAAGACATGACCCGAAATGACTTTCTGTTACTCTCCAAGTATACTTTTATATTTCAAATTGGAATCAGACCTTGAAAGTATTTTAGTGGAAAGTAGACTCAATTACATTTTCAATGATAGGTGCATCGACACCTACAAAGTGACGGTTCATTCTATACGCCATTTACAAAAACGAAAAAAACCGAAAAATCCTTCTGATGCACTTAGCCGCCGGCCGAGGTTCCCGGCCACCGGCTAAATCCATTATGAGGCCTCTAGCCGCCGGCCAGGTCCCCAGCCTCCGGCTAAATGCCTCAAACGTGCAATTGTTTTTCCTACACTTCCATTTTCGACTCATTTTTCCGACATACGACTTATACCACTTCAATAACACAACATAATGCATCATTTTCATAAACATTTTTGGTTTAAACGACACGTGAACACATACTTTACAGGGTTTACCAGACACCCAGTTTG
This sequence comes from Tanacetum coccineum, assembly GCA_026074375.1. Lineage (NCBI taxonomy): Eukaryota > Viridiplantae > Streptophyta > Magnoliopsida > Asterales > Asteraceae > Tanacetum > Tanacetum coccineum. The sequence continues at coordinate 5,262 of BQNB010145655.1, forward strand.
ACCCATTTTCAAACACCATTTAAAAATAGCTCATTATGTGGAATACGTAGCGCACGAGGGGGGGGGGGGGGGGGGGGGGGGCGGCTGGGGTTTGAAACGTTTCTGTTTAAAACTTAAATCTTTTGTATCAAATCACCGATTAAGTTAGACGAAAAGTGTGAATAATAAATCTATATCAACTAGAGCATGTCATAGCAATATATGCACAACCATGATATTAACTTCTATCCATGACACAATCATTATCCAAACAAAATAAGCAACAATCCACACAAATATAGATATAATGCAAATATAAATGTAAGACAATAAATGTAAATAAAGATGTAAAGCGAAAGGTAAAAGAAAGCGCAAACCGGACACGGTGATTTATAGTGGTTTCGTCACGAAGCTCCTCTTCGCCCTACTCCACTCCCCGAGTACCCAACTCGAGAGTTACTTCACTAGTCAATAAGCTCCCTTCTCGGTGGAGAAAACATTAACATTGCTTACATTATTTTCCGACACTAAGCTAGATGTCGAGTTCTTTTTCGAGTACAACCAAACCCGTTATGTTTATGGCCTAACATAACTAACCTCTACGTCACTTATAATTTTTTTCGACGCTAAGCTAAATGTCGAGTTCTAATCTAGCTAGAACCAATCTCTTAACTACACTTGTTATGTTTTATGGCCCAACATAAAAAAAACCTTGTGTTTTAAGGTCTAAACACATAAACCATCTAACCTATAATCTATATGAAAATGTTACAAGATGAGATCCAAGACTGAGTAGTCAAATGGATATAAGTTCTTAATCTAAACATCAAGAACCTTTCTATACAACCCGATCTACTCTAAGAAACATAAGTGATCAAATGAAATCACTTCTTTGTAACCCAATCTATTACATGATACTCAAGTAATCAAAGAAGATCACTTCCATGTAGAGACACCCTATACTTTACTACATATTACCTTGGTACTAGTGGAACTAATCTAGAATGAAACCATGAATCATGCCTTATGCTAGAACATGATTGAAAATCAAAAACAAAACTTGTGTGTGTATGTGGGAGCATTTGGACATGGGTTTTTCATCAAGGAGGGGGAGGAGAAAGCTTGGTTATTTATAGAATTGAACACACTTGGATAAAAGGGTTAACCCACTAATGGGTAATTGGGTAAATGGGTAAAAGGGTGAACTAACCAATGAATAATAGCATGTGGTAATTACCTGTTATTCATGACTTGCATGATTTGTTTATATAAAGTTTGCAAAATCTATATCTTTTGTGCTTGGTATCTTGCTTGCTATATACACACGTTTAGGCTATTTGACCCGTGACAATCAATTAGCTTTGTTACTTGATAAATAATCTGTGAATTGCTACAAATCCCGTGGAATGACCTGGACTTACCTAAAGCTACACTATACACGAACAGGTATACTTCCTGAATGTTGTGTTTTTAGTAAAAATTGGTATTTCTAGTTATTATAAATTTAAAGCTTGTGAAAACACATATCAATCACGGTCCAACACAATTCTAGAGGCTGAGAGAAGATTATTTTTGTGTTTTTGTATTTTATAGAAAGCAGGTAAATCTATGGTTTGAGAGGTTGGTTTGTTTAACTATTGATTAAACTAAATTCTAATCTACTAGTTATAACTTTATGATAATTAAATGTATTTACTTAATCATGCATTATTTATCAGATATCTTCTCCTAATCTTGTTGCCTTGTCACACTTGTGATGATTTGTGTAAGTATTTCCTAGGTCATGAACGGATTACACGAACATGTCGTCTATTTAATATTCTGTTAAGGCAACGCACAAGTAAGGTAGTATAAAGACTATTACAAGTCCCCTAAGAGTATATTAAATGCGTGTGAAATATCTTAAGAGGGATCAACCATATAAATGGGTAAGGTGGTATGAAGACTGTTACCCGATGGTATCCTTTCTACACACTTGCGTTTCCCTAGACGTGTCAACAGCAATACAGACAAAAGCTGGTTTTCTAAAACCTAACGCGCACATTCATCAACAAGAAGCAACAGTAATAGGATCTACAATCCGACTTTCATGCAATCATAAGCAAATACAAAGGAGGGTTTAGCCTAGCATGTTAAGGATAAAGCAAGAATATAGATTAATCACACAACTCGTAGACATATTGAATGATTAATGAATAACACTCTTACTTGATTAAAACGTGGATAGAAGGTTGTTACAATAGGGTTTGAGGCCCTAAAAATGACCTTTAAAGCTGCTACAAAGACTAGGGTTCGTCTCCCTAAAGTTATACAAAGTTACACACTTAAAACCCTAAAATCGGTTTTGTATATATAGAGATATCGTTGCGACGGCGTCGCGTTAAAGTCCTGATACCGTCGCTACGCGGATGATTCTAGATCCTCTTTAAGTCGGCCACGTCCTGACGCCGTCGCTAGATCTCTGACACTGTCACTGGATAGATCACGACGGCGTCGCTTTATGCCTACGACGTCGTCTCCACGCTCTGTAAACAATACATCTTCATGGATTTGGTGTAGATCCGTAATCTTTTCCGTTTCTTCTCCAAATGAGCCCAAGTCACGTGTATTTCCTCCAAATACCATCCAAGTGTTAAAAACCTGAAAACAAACGATTAAGCACATAATCTGGGCATATTTGCATGATTTATGGGGTTAAATGACTCTGAAATAGTGTATAAAATGACACCCCATCATTAGAAATTTATTCGAGGGGGAGTTATAAAATTCTTAATTTTTAAAATCTTCTCAAGAATGGTCAAAACTGCAAAATCAACAAATTCTCAGTAAGTTCTTTAATTAGATATCTTATTGAGGGGGAGTTATAAAATTTTCAATTACTTCATCGTCAGAAAATAATGTGTTCTCAAAAGCAAAAATAACTTCTTTTGAACAAAGGATTTTAATCAAAATGAAAATTTTCAAATAAATAATTTTTTAAGGGGGAGTTATGAAATTTTGTGGTAAGTAACGGGATCTTAACTGCAAAATCATTAAAAAAGGTTTGATATGGAAAATGTGTCTTAACTCCAAGGGGGAGTTATGAAGTTTTGAGTATTATTACTTACAAAAGTAAGTAGAAGGACCAAAAGTGCTAAATGGAAAGATAGTTTCGTATGGGCTATTATCAATTACGAAAGAAAGTACAGGGACTGAAAATGACAAAAATGAAAAGTTATTTTCGGAAGTATAAAATCCACAGGGTTCTTTACGAAAGTTTATTACTTTCATAACTAAAAAGGAGCTACCGTAAATTCTCTGACTTCTGAGTTTTCGTAACAAAGAAAACAACGATCCAAATCGTTTTGTCAGTTTCTAGTGATAATCAAACGTAAGGACCATGATCTTTTCGATTCCTTTTATGTTTAACAGCTTTAATTAATTGTTTAATATGTTTCGTATAGATCTAGGGTTTCGTAAAAATGAAAAGAATATGAACTGAGAAATTAATTGAGGCAAAATACTATAAATTATCTTAGGACATGATGAGAATGGATTGATCACTGGAAAAATCGTTTATGAACTGAGATCAAGAGGTTTCGTAACCTTGAAAGGTTTTGTAAAATGGAATTTTGCTTTCAGACATAAGAACATGTTTTATATTGTTAATAAGATGATAGTAATAAGCATAGGCTCAAGGAAAATCATTCAAATCATCATCTTTATTAATAATTACATTTTTTCGAAAGTAAATGTTTCAGCTTTCGGTTTCGTAAATGATTGTAAAGGGTTTCGTAAAGGTTTGGGCCAAAACAGGTTTCATAAAATGCTATTGGGCCAAAACAAATGGGTTTCGTAAGGTAACTTGGGCTTTTAAGTTTGGGTTTTGGAAAACAAACCTATTGGGCTTAATTTGTAAAGATACTCAAAAAGGTCTTAATTGTTAAACAAAATGACATTTTATAAAAAACAATGATAAATTTAGTTAAAAATCATGTTTTTATATTGATAAATAGGTCAAATGGTGAAGATTGTGTCCGGTTACGACCGTTTCCTGAAATTAACAGGATGAGGATTGAGCAATCTACTGACCATCCAAATATCATATATAATAATATGTTTTTCATAACTAAAATTTTCATTCAGTGATCAATGATTCAAAAGATTTGTGAAAATACAAAATAGAGCTTCAACTGTCTGTGATCATACATTCTCATGTCTCAACAAAAAAAAATTTCAAAGTTTTGAAAAGATTGTTTCAAAACATCAAAACAAGTTCAAAATGGTTTATGACTATCTATTGTACTCAGTTGGGTAAATGGTCTAAGTCATGTCCGGTTTTGGCCGTTTTATGCAATGAACAGAATGAGGAGTGAGTGACTTAGTGACCATCCAATTGTTGTTACATTAGTGTGGTTGTATAATCATAGTTTTCAAACATCTTTAGAAAACTTGCGTTTGTGAAAATGTTGTCTTAATTTCTATCCAAAAGCTATGTCTTTGTGTTAGAAAGTGGTACTTTTTTACTCAACAAGTTTTTTCTAAGAATATAAAGTTATACTCTTAGATTTATTAAAATGGTTATCACAAACTTGTATTTTTTCCAAATTGGTATTTTTAAAATCAGAGTATATCTTTATTATTCTTGAAAGAATATCATTTCACAAATGCTTTTTGGTGAGGAAATTCAAAATAGAAAGAGAGATGAAATCCATACGCGAAAAAGCAAATCAAAGTATGCTTAAAAAAGAAATGCCAGAGCATACAAAATGAGATTAAAAGAAAAAACGAATAAAGCGTATGATGTGTGCCCGAAAAAGTAAGAATTGACGCATGAGAAAGAAAATTATCAGAATATGCTCAAAAAGAATTGCCAGAGCATATAAAAACAGACATAGTGAAAAGAGACAAAAATGTTATATAATGTGTATTACATAAACTTTCTCATTTCACTAATCACTTCATGTTATCATATAGTATTCCCCATGGCTCAACAGATTGTTCCAGCTGATCAACTCGTCTCCAAGTTCCAAAGCATTCGAAGATGTAACAACTATGCTATGCTTCAAAGTATCCCATGCTCACCCGAATGCAAGATAGTGGGACTGATTTTACTTAATCATCCTTTGTGTTATGCTCTAACTGCTACTGCCGATGTTCCAGCCGTGTACTTACAACAATTCTGACAAGTTGTTAACAAAGTACCTGAAACCAAGGATACCATCAGATTCAAGTTGAATACTCAAGAGATTACTTGCACAGTGGATATGTTTCATGACACTCTTAAGCTGCCGGTGGAAACTCCAAACAATCCATTTATCACACCAGTAATAATCGAAACTATTGAATCTTTCATGCAGACGGTTGGTTATCAAGGTGTAGTTGATAAAGTAAGTGCTTTCTACACGAAGTATCTTGCTCAACCATGGAAGACAATGTTCAAAGTGTTCAACCGCTGCCTAACTACAAGAACATTTGGGCATGATCAAACAAAAATCAACATTCTTTAGTTATTTCATGTTGTGGTTGATCGTACAAATGTTGATTATGCTGCTCTTCTTTGGTGGGATTTCATGAATAATGTATTCCAGAAAAAGAATGTTATTCAGTATCCTCGATTTATCAAACTCATAATCGCTGTTTTAATGGAGAAGTATCCATCTATTCCTCGAAGACATGACGAGGATTATCATTCTATCAAGGATGATACTCCGTTGGTAAGTGTTTATTCTGTAGGAAATGTGCTATTTCGAGGGATGCGAATTCCGGATGCATTCTTAACTGCTAAAATCCATGCTACTGATGACTATAAGGAGTATGAGACGGTGTTTGTCAGAGTAGACGTTCCAATGAATCAACCACAACCAGTTGTTTCTACCCAAGGAACACATAGGAATACACCTAGAGCCCATAAGACACCTACCCTTACCGCTGCTAGTCCTCAGGGGAAGAAGAGGAAGAAACGAGTTGGAGAAACTAGTTCACCAAGAAAACTACTGAAAGTCACAATCAGACAAAAGAAACAAAGCACACCTTCAATTCCACCTCCAGGTGATGACTGAGAGAGGGATGAAGTGGTTGAAGCAACCATTCTAAGTCTCACATTACACAATATTGCTTTAGCTGCTGAAGCCCAAGAAAATATTGCTAAAGTACAAGAGAAACTGGATGAGGAAGAAATTGAAAGGATGGTTAAAGGGGGAGAAGACGAAGAATCATATGCAAGTGAGTTTACAGATTCCATGCTTAATGATGATGTTGATGATTCCGGTACTCGGATAGAGCCCATGAGTCATAAGGAACATCCGGAAAATGTTAATGATGACGATGAAGAGATTGAGACAGAAAAGAAAGATGATGATGTTGAGAAGACGGATAAGGTTGTTAAAGAGAAAGATAATGACGAGGTTGCATTGGGTAGTATGGAGTTTAGGAATGAGAAGATGCAAACACCAATTTCTACACCAACTAGATCCCCTAGGAAAGATTTATCTTCTGATAAAACAATTTCTAAGGAATTGACAGCAACTGTATCACCAACAACTACTACCACATCCAAAGATTCGTCCATACCTAAAAGCAAAAAAGGTTTCTTTTATACAAGACGAAGATTCTTCCAAGAAGTATTGATGGCATGTGCAGAAGACGTGGTCAAATTCGCTCACATATCAAAAATAAATATATAACTCATAAGTTCTTTATGAGCAAGATTCGAGAAGTTCTTGATCATTGCAACAATGTTGTACCTGAACTGACGTTTGCAAAGACTAATGATATGATCAACAAGGAGATGCCATGTCTGGTTAATCTTGCAGTTAACAAGGATCGTGAAGTTGATCCTATAAATGCACAAGAAATGATCTCTAAAGAATTTGCTACTCATGGACCCAAAATGATTGAAGAACTGTTTCGAAAGCATATGCAGAATACAACTCTTAACCTTTATCCAACAACAAGCTCATCAACTGCTGATCTTCAACAACAGTTATATTTGAATATGAAGACAAAACCTCAAGATCAAGCAGCTGATCCAGAATTATGGGAAATTTTGAAAGCAAAGTTTGAAAAGCCATAATTTTTCGCATGTCACGATGAACATCATACGGATGCTGATCCTCCTGAAGGGGAGAAACAGGGCGAAAAAATATTTAGGCAATCGAGGGAATCTTTTGTGAATGGAAGACCAATTCTACCGACGATGAAGCGTCTATAATAATCAACCCTTAAGGGGAGATTGTTAGGTTTAAGAAAAGTGTTTATTATTAGATGAATTGGTCTTTGTATAGTTTTGTTAAGTTTTACAGTTTATTAGTAATTATAATGTAATAAAGTCTATCTTGGTCAAAGTTAAGTAAAGTTGACCAATGTTTGACTAAAGTTATGAATATAGAATAGGAACAACAATAAGTATAAATACCCATCTAAGAGGGGTATTTATACAAGTCTTTACATTTTGTAATTCACTTCTCCCTCTCATTTCTATTTTCCCTTTTGGAATGAAAACTTTAAAAATGATGAAAAATACTCTCTAGCTCATCTCCTTACATTCTTTCACTTTCGTATGATATATACCATGCAAACATGACATATAACAGTAACCGTAACTTTTGAATTTTTAGGTGAACTTGATTAATGGCTTATATAAACTTTCCCAAAGAAGAAATGTTTTTTACTTAAAATTTTAAGACCTCTAATATTAGAATGGGCTAAATGCTTTATAAAGTAGCAGAGATGTTTTGTACCTGCCTTATTTTTATAGTGGCATTTGGTTAAGGATATGGTTGGATTTTTCAATACCTAAGGCATGATTCCAACAAAGAGAATTCCTGATTTTTATCCCATTTTTATTATGTATATCAACATTGGAGGGTTAGGAGGCCTTTAAATGGAATGTTTTTTTAAAGGCTTTTAATGTTGGCTGTATGCATGAATTTTCTCAAATAAGTAATCTTTTTTACTTAAATTTTTAAGACTTCTAAAAATAGAATGGACTAAATGTTGTATAAAATAGTAGAGATATCTTGATATTTATCATAGCGGGTGTATCTTGGGCTAGAAGAGAAGAAAAAAGGAAAAAAAACTAGAGGAGACGTTTGGTTCGTGAAATTGAAATTTCAGAATTTTAAATTCTAGGAAATTTAAATTTTTGAGAATTTAAAATTCTGAAATTTAAAATACCTTCGCATATTTAGTTGATAGAAATTCATAATATTTTAAAATCTGTCATTATGTTTATTATTGCAAATTTTGTAAGGAGTGACAGATAGGGGTGTCAAAAAAACCCGATCCGACAATGATCAAGCATATTCGGGTCAGGTTACTCAGGTTATTCTGGTCAACCCGAGTATCCGAATACTAAATAGGGTCGGGTATCAGGATGGAAATTTTTGATAACGTTGGTTCAGGTCGATCCGATTGACTCGAATAAATATTTGTTTTTTATTTTTTATATAAATTATATAAATATACTATCTAAACGAGTAAAACAGGCATTTTTATTATATTTTACTCATATTTGTGTTGACCCGAACCTGAACGGACCCGACCCGAATTGACAGGAACCCGAGTAACCTGAATTCAAATAGGGTCAGGTTTGAGTATGAAATTTTTAACCTTGACGCGACTTTGACCCGACCCAAATTGACCCGACTAAAACCCATAATGACGGATTTCTTTTGATTTAAAAAGACGACATGAAAAAAAATACAACAAAAATAATAAGAAAATAAATTTATAAAAAAATTTCGAAGTAAATTAAAAATTCTCACTTTTTTAAGGCATTTTAATTTTCTTTATTTTGGCAATTTGTGAAATTTAAAATTCCTTCATTTGAAATGCCAAACACAATATTTAAAGAAAATTAAAATGAAAATGCCATAAAATGCCTCGAATGTAGTTTTTTTTAGACTTTTTAATCCGCCTTTCTGTTGAACACACAAATTTTTGTGATTTGAACGTGGAAGTGAAAGCCACCACATCCAAACACAAACACACCCTCACTTACAAACGCACATACCCACTTCTTCTTCTTCATTATTCTTCTATATATTAATTAAATATGTTATTAATTTTGTATACTATAGCATGTATATCAATGAACGGCCAATTGACAAGACCTTCAATCTCCCACCTTATTTATGCTCTTTGTTCAATGTTTCACTTTATGGACATTAAAAATATTTTTTCTATATAAATACATGATCAAAAATAGGTTTAACCAAACAATTCATACCCACTACATGGTCTTCCCCCATTCTTAATGGTGTGAAAAAAAAACAATGACAGGTACGAGGATTCGAAGAGCATTATGCTAAGCACAACAAGGATAATCCAAGTCTCACTCAAAAGCCAATTGCGATGAATGGGTCATTGTAAACTATGGTTTGCAGGTGAGTCAAGCGACAAATATCGAATACAGTTAAGCGGGTTTTAGCGTATCTCTCATTGTCCGAATGAGGCGATGTTAAGCGACACAAAACCCGGCAAAATTTCCTGACCTAGAAAAATATCTTATGAATGGTTTCTTCAATATCAAGAAATGTGAAATTATGACAGGGGAACTAATTCATCGAGAAGGCGAAATAGTTCTTGAAAGATAGTATCCAGTGTGATACTCCAGACTTTACTTTTTTATTTGGTTGGCTTGGAAAGTTCAATAGCAAGATATGAATTAAAAATTTCGGCGTTTTGGAGAGAGTGGATCTAGTTGGAATGGTGGGCATGTGAGGAAAAAATTAAAGTCCATAAGAGACAAAGTTGATCAGTTTGAAATGAAAGAACTCATTTAATATGGATGAAACATGTTTGTTTTTTATTATTTTATTTTATTTTTTTGTACTAGTGATGTAATTATTTACATGTTTTGATTCTTAAACAGTTTGTTTTTAGATTCAAACGGATCATTCCCTTTGCAACAATGCAGCTTGAGGGAAAAAAACAAGGACAAGGAAAAGACTAACTGTATGTGCTATATGCTTATGAGGACGGTTCGGAAAAATACTGCCTTTATGGTATTATTGGGAAATATGTTTAAAACCATGGTGCTTCAGAATGTATAACTTGTACCAGTCTGAACTGTGAGTACCGTGCTAACAAACGAGCTTGGATGACTGGTGTCGTTATTTGAAGAATTGTTCGCCAACTGGATAAAAAATTGGTTTGAAGAAATATTATTCTTGTTGTGGGATAATTGCCCTGCTCATCCAAAAAATTATTGATATGATTACGAAATGTTGAATTATTTTTTTTGCCACCAAACACAACTTCAAAAATTCAACCTTGTGGACGCGGGGATCCATGGGGGAATATACGAGGCATTTAAGATGCATTATCGTCGTCGATATTTATAGGAAAGTCTTTGGAGGGTTATGAATTAGGGATTCCAAATCATAGCAAAAATAAATGTTTAGATGCAATGAATCTTGCATTTCTGCTAGTGGACTATGGATGTTAGTGCAAAATACAATTGCGAATGCTTTCGTCATTGTAAACTTCGCATCAAATTTAACATGACTTTGAGAAACTCGTATTGAAGGTGGTGGAAAGCACTAAAGAACTCCAGAATTGATCAACATGTGTGGAGGTTTCGCAATGCAAAAGTGGATGTCTGAGATGTTCTAACTCCACCCAGAAGAAAATGTAGTTGCACAGTTGTTGGAATGATGAAGAAATTATTGAAAGCATTATTGGATATTATTAAAGATTGATATCGATGAAGAAGATGTGATAAGTTTCTACAATGGAAACCCCTTCGCTAAAACGAAGCTATTAAAGCCCGGCAATCACATGGTACAATTTCTTGTTTGAGCTATGAGAAAACAACACCAGAAGTTCTTATCATGCTAAGGAAAATTAGAGACGAGATTCAAGGGGAAATTGATTTCAACAAAAAACAAAAGACAATTGAGTCATTTTTCAAGAAATCTTCATAAATCATTCATGTAATATGCTATATATAAGGAATTATTAATTTATATTTTATATGGGGTCTAAAGAAATTATCAAAAATGTATTATCTTATAATTTTAGCGAATTATTAATTTAGCACCCTATCCTTGATTCGGGACCGGCAAAAAATATTATCTTAGAGAGTTTATTAAATAATCGAGTATTAATTTATCGAGTTTCTACTGTAACTCATATATGAGCTTCATTTGAGTCGACATTTATGGAATGTAATTGGGTTAAGTCTCAAAAATAATACATATTTTCAGTTATCCATTTCTTATCAAACTCCTTTTTCATCCGGTTAGCGATTGTTTGTCTATGTCTGATTGGATAATTATTTTCAAAGAACCACCTATACATTTCAAACTAAAACAACTCACTCTAATCTAATCTCAACCGTCCAATCCTACCCTCTTAGAATCAACGTCTCACATTTTTGATCCACACCACCACCTCTCCATCAATAACACCACACCATATTTTACTATATAAACGAACCATACCTTATTCACATTTGA
>BQNB010145656.1:0-16684 GCA_026074375.1 Tanacetum coccineum
GCATTTTAAAAGAAGTATTTCGATTAAAACAATTAAACAATATCACCTATTACATAATGTGTTAACAAAAAACGCATAAGTAATATGATGTTGTCAATTTTCATTAAGAAGATCTTAATAGATATGTTTCACATGATCTATTTCTACAATGAAACTCAACAAGGTTTCAGTAGATCCACTATACTAAAGAAACTCAACAAGGTTTCTATAGAACTTTGTACCAACATCCTCTTTTTTGTACTTGTGTTCCAATGACTCTCATAATTCTTTGGCAGTCATGGTCTTGCGGTACACGTTGTACAAAGAGTCCAACAGACCATTCAGAACATAGTTGTGACACAAGAAGTCAGAATGTTTCCATGCTTCCACAGCTTACACAGCCTGTGCATTAGAAAGTTTACCTTCCTTAGGATGTTTCACCTGAGGTGCAGTCTCATTTAAGAACCGCGCAAGGTTCAAAGTTATGAGATAGAAGAACATCTTCTGTTACCACCTCTTAAATTTCTGCCCATTGAATTTTTTTGGTTTTTCCGCATGATTACCAACTATGTTGGTAACCGGCGCACCAGTTACGTTCACAGGAGTAGTCACAATCGTGTTTCTCATCCTGACAGATCAAACATAAACAGTTAAATAAACTGTTATAAACTGGTAACTAAGAAATTCAATCCTGATTTCTATAATCTTGTACCGGATCTGCTTCAAACAAACTCAATCTTGGTTTCAATGAATCAATAGATCAGTTTAATAGAAACTCAATCTTGGTTTCAAAATAAACTGATATGAACAACTGCTTTTTAAAAATCGTTATAGATCTGTAATTCTCTGTGACTGTTTAATTAAACCTGATTTCCAAAGAAACTCAATCTTGGTTTTGACAGAAAACAGTTTATAAAATCTGTTAATAATATTTAATCCGATTTTAAGAAAGTGTTTATAATTCTGTTAAACAGGATCCGTTTTAAGATTGTAAGGAAACATGTACACTTTTATTAAAATAAAATCAGATTATAATTAATAATAATTAACAGAAATTAAACAACAGAAAATAAAACAGACATAATTGGGTAGAAGCAGAAGACAGACGATATGAACGATAAATAAGAAAACAGTAAAAGGTCGTGGAACGAGGCACGTGTTTGACACGCTTCCCTTAAAACATATTCGCCGTCTGTTTCCCAGGGTACAATGTTCAAAGCTATTGTACAGCCGGACCTGACATACTTGCCTGAAATATCACGGAAAACAAAGTGCTTCTGATCGAAAAGACTGTTGGAAAACTTGTTAATGGAGCTTTTCTTTCTTGTGTGTTTTTCTTGTATCTTGAAATGGTTGAGATTGCCGTCTATTTATACACATTCATATGCATATGGTGTAATAGTGCAATCAATGTCAATTAATGCCTTATTAAAGAGCTGTTATAAACCAAATCATAACAACCAATTTAATTGTCAATTTTGCAGTTATAAACCTTTGAAACAAATCATAACAGCCAATTTAATTGTCAATTAATGACACATTAATTTGCAGTTACCAAACGAGCTCGTAACTAACATTTAACCATTTTCCTCCGTTCCAACTTTCCTTCTTTGAGACTCGATATCTCATTCACACTAACTCTATTTTGGACATATACTGGCTCGACATGGCCTTACATTTAATAATTATATTTACTAATAATTATTTATGTCCAAATTTAGTGAAAACACATTTTTCACTAAAAATTTTCCAACAGAATGTAACCATGAGCATATACAGTATATAATTGAAAAATATTTTATTTAAACAATTATACATGCGATCGTTATAGAGCATTAGACGAGTATCCGTGCATAGCAACGAGATTTTATAGCGACATATAGTTTTAGTGATAAAAAAAAGTTTATGTGTTATAAACAAAAAATAATAAAAGTTTGAGGATTTGAGGATTAAACATAATGTTTTGAAACCCGGTTCAACGGTTTCGGTCGAAAAAACGGATCAAATTAAACCGGGTTTTATATTTTCGAAACTTGGTAAGACCCGCCGAGTTTGAAGCGACCAGGGTCAACCCGGTTTTCAAATAGTTTCCAGCTTTGCATATGCTTCCTGAAAATAGTGTAATTAATTTTCACTTACAAAATTCGTAGGTTTTTCCATGTAATATTCATAATATGAATATAGCGGTTGACATTATTCGAAGTTGTAAAAAACTCGAAGTTACAAATAAACAAAGATGTGTCTTTGGGTATTTGAAATTCAAAAGATAAAACTAATATAGGGTTTCTCATTTATGGTTTTTTCTAAATATGGCAAACTTAACGTCACATGGCATGTTTTCACACTTTTATAGAAAATTATCTTGGTAATCTTTTGGAAATGGACAAGTACTAAAAAGCAAAGAAGATAAAACACAATATATGGAAGCACGTGCGGGAACTTTTTGGGATTACATGCACCGACTGGTAGTGTTTGTTACGTCGCAATCAGAGTTGAAATAGAAAACCTCCAAAAAGGCAGAATGAAAAAACCATGTTTATTTACAATAATGGAATGTAATTATTTATTGCATGCAATCACTCATTACATCAAAACCATCATTTTCATTCACTTGTTTTTTTTCATTACGTCTTGGAATGGAATGATAATTACATAAAAACCCTTTATTAATTACCCATCAAACAAAAAAAAAACATATTTAACAAAGTCTATTTTAGTTTTTTTTATTATCGATTACATTTCATTTTATTTTTGCAACCAAACATATATACAATCGTAATGCGTCATTTCATTACTTCATTTACTCCATTACGATGTTCATTTCATTCCGTCACTACTTCATTTCGTCATACCAAACAGACCCTCATATATTCAAAATTTTATACTAAAATATCAGTTGGACGATTTTTTTTTCTTTCAAAAAAAAAAGAAAAAGAAAAAAAAGAAATGTATGCATTTGTGGTAGAAGTACATTGTGCGATTTGAGAACATGTAGATGGGGGAATGGGAATCCCCTTTGGTTCTCACGTGTATTCGACTAGATTATTACGTTTGGTTCTCTAAACATGTTTATCTTATGAAATCTAAAGCTAAAGCTATCTAAGAATCTTACTCTTAATAAACCTCTAATGATGCATGAATCTCATAAAGTAATTTTTGTGTATCAAGATACTTTAACTAGGATAAAATTATATTTTTTGTAAAGTGTACAATCAAGCTTCATGTGTCATTTAAAGAAAAACAAAGTTAAAATACCACCAAGATGGCATGCTAGTCACTCGTCTTGATGTTTTTTTTTATAAAATCTCTTATGTTGAAGCTTTACTTGTTGAATGATGAAGGTGGCCAAAGTAAAAGGTTCAGAAATGGTCACGTTAAAGTAGCGGTTAGACCGTGAACATTTATAATTAAAGACCTGTCTTTTTCAAATAACACTAATAAAAAATAACTTGATCACTTATTCAAAATGGGTGGTGATTTGCACTAGGGGTGAGCAGAAAGCGCACCGCAAACCGCAAAACCGTAAAATTCGCAAAAACCCGCATCACAAAAACCGTACCACGGCAAAAACCGGTGGATCGGTTTTAGGAAAAAATAAAACCGCAAAATGCGGTGCGGTTGCGGTTTAATCCGTAAAACCGAACCGCAAAATCCGCACCGCACCGCACATTAATTTTATAAAACCAAAAAAGGGCACAATGATTATTTAATGTGTGTTATAAGGCTTTTAATGCATATTATCAATAATATTCTAGGTAATGTGTGTGTTTACCTTAAATATATGGATTGTTATAACCGAAAAAACCAACATTGTAAACAAAAAACTGCAGAAAACAAACATTAATTATATAAATTATAAGTGATGGTGCGGTGCGGTTAAAACCCGCAAAACCGAAACTGCAAAAACTGCGCGGTTACGGATTCTCACTTTTTAAAAACCGCAATTGCGGATGCGGTGTGGTTTTTGCCAAAAACCGCACCGATCCGCAACATGCTCACCCCTAATTTGCACACTTCACTTATTGATTCGCACACTCAAATTATGTGTCTCTTAACATTTATGCCCCTACATCATTTAGTGGAGTGTGCAAATGTTAAGATTATAATAGGAATAACACAAACATTTGGAGTGTGCCAATAAATTTGTGGAATGTGCAAATCATCTCCAATTCAAAAAATACACGACGAAGCATCGATCAAATAGTAAATAATGAAAATGTCATGTTATTCTATTGGCTAGAAACCTCGACACAATCAAATAGTTATAGATATGTCACTAAACTAGTGCAATTCCTGTTTTCAAATAAGAAGTCTTAAAAGTTGTCGAACTTAACGAAAACAAACCGGCCAACTATTGGATCCATGACACTATTAATGTAGTATTATTTTCGCCAAATCAAAACAAACATGTCAGATGGGAATAGAAAAGATAAACATGTTGCATTTCTCGGTAGAATCAATTTCCAGAAATTTAAACTGAAACCTTTATCAAAACTATAAACAAAGTAATTATCGTACACATGTATATTTTTATAAAATGCAAAACATAGGTCTATGTAAGTAAAATTGTTGTTGCCTAAAATAGAGTTTGATAAAATGACTATTCAAAATCAAACATTCGATTGCTTTGTAGAAGTAAAAAAAGCTTCAAAATTTGCACAACATACAGATTGTGGCTCAAGTGGACCCAAGAAAGACATCTTCAAAACAATCACGGCAATGAAGGGTCATTTTTCCTATTAAAAGTAGTCGATCGAATAACACATGATATATGATCTAAAAAAAAATAATCAATCTTGATATTGAATATACACAGTTCTCGAGTTTAACTTTAAAAGAAATAAGAAATGTGGGATGGAATGCAAAGAGCAAATAAGGATGGTACTGTGAAGAAGTGAATATTAAAATTTTTGTTTTGATTTGTATTTTTATAAAAATTAGTAAGGAAAATGATAAAAGCAACTAACAAAATTACCAATATATCCTCAAAACTATATACATGAATTACTTTTGACCATATACAATATTAGAGTAATGAAGTTTTCTAATAACTTTTTACCTAACATAAATAATTATGGAGATACTACATGGTTTCAGGGTAAAATAAGAATTGTAATTAACAATTACCGTAAAATATAGACAGCTTTGCAATGCTTATATTTTGCCAATTTGTTTGTAATTGAAACAAGCAAAAGAACCCGCGCGTTGCGGCGGAGCTAATTTATTTTTTCCCCCGGAAAAATAATATTTACGTTTTCGGGGTATTTTTTTGGCCAATAAAAATAAATTTATAATAAACAAAAAAAGAAAACAAAATTATTATAAAAAATTAAACAAAGATACTTTATGGCGTGGCAAATTTTTTTAATATTTTATTCTTTTTAAATATAAGTAATGATTCGCCAAGGGAAAACAAATTGCGTTGGACGGGCAAATTTTTTTTCCCCGAATATTTTCTTTTTTATGGGACGGTTTTGTAAATTTTTTTAAAC
This sequence comes from Tanacetum coccineum, assembly GCA_026074375.1. Classification (NCBI taxonomy): domain Eukaryota; kingdom Viridiplantae; phylum Streptophyta; class Magnoliopsida; order Asterales; family Asteraceae; genus Tanacetum; species Tanacetum coccineum. The sequence continues at coordinate 5,472 of BQNB010145656.1, forward strand.
GGGAAATTTTTCTTTTTAGTGGGCCAGAGAGGTACCAATAATAGCACCAGAGCCGTATATGAGGGTGTGCGAAGTGTGCTGTCGCACAGGGCCTCCAAATTATAGGGGCCTCAAAATTTTTATGTGACATGTATATGCATATATTCAATAAAAGTGACTACAAGTATTTTATTTAAGAAGTTGCGTTGAAAATGCTAGCAGAAACACTTTGAAACGATCATTTCTCATTTTCTCCCTTTAAAAAATTATTTCCTTACTGTTTTAGGCCTTGTTTTTGTTATTAAACTGAATTCTGCACAGGGCCTTCGTAATCTCAGAGACGCCACTGAGTAGCACCCTATAGTTTATCTTACATGATTATATTTTGCTATAAATAAATTAATAAAAAAGGTACGTGATCATGGTTTGTTTGATACTTATAGATTATAGATTTTTTAAATTCACAACTTTTAATATAAAGTTTGCAATCATTGGAGTGGCAAATTGTATCTGAAAAAAAAAATAGATACGATATATTTGGATAGTGATCATAGATGGAAAGTGATTACAAAGACATTTGTACATGGTCACGTACTCACGTGCCACAACATCAACGATTATACAGGCTATGATTCAACGGAGACAAAACACAAATCCGATCGAACCTCGCATAATTGTTATTGTTGGGATAATCACAATTCACAAGACCGTAAGAATTGTTTATATGTGAATGATCGATTTGTACATTTTTTAGTTTACGGACACCTCACTTGCACAATATTATTACTCGTATTAAACAACACACCATAGATCTTTACATACATATCTATATCTATCTATATCTATATCTATACTACTATATAAAGCATTTATAATATGGGACCCATTAAAAATTAAGATAAGGAGGTGCAATCTTGACCATCCATCTCATTTTAAGAAACCACATCATAAAGTGACATGTGTCACATTTTGATTAAAAATTCACCTCTATTTTCAAATTGAAATATCTTTTTATCAATTTAATTTTATTATTATCTAATTTCACTATATTTTTTAAAATTTTATGCTCTTTCATTCAATATCCATTTTGATATATTTTATAATTTTTTGTTTTTTACATGTTTAGCGGGTTTATTTTATGTTGATTTGTATTTTTTACAACTTTAACCTTAATTAAATATGAACTTGATACGTTAAAACTATATATTTTCGGACAGAGTGTTGTCTTTTTACATGCGAGAATGATTATGTTAATATGGTATTGCGGGAAAACTACGGGAAACTCAAACGAACACATACAACGAACACATACATTGAAAGTGTTGTGAAATGAAACTACTAAGCGGGTAGGAAATTGCGTAAAGAGTTGAGTTAGTAAAAAATTTATTGCCGCCGCTATGCGCGGGTAACCAACTAGTTTTTATAAAATGCAAAACATAGGTCTATCTGGTAAGTAAAATTGTTGTTGCCTAAAATAGAGTTTGATAAAATGACTATTCAAAATCAAACATTCGATTGCTTTGTAGAAGTAAAAAAAGCTTCAAAATTTGCACAACATACAGATTGTGGCTCAAGTGGACCCAAGAAAGACATCTTCAAAACAATCACGGCAATGAAGGGTCAATTTTCTTTAAGTCGATCGAATATCTCATGATATATATTTAAAAAAAAAACTGTGTTTTCGAGTTTAACTTTTAAAGAATAAAATGAGATGGAATGAAAAGGGCAAAGTAGGGATGGTAATGTGAAGAAGATGATTATTAAAATTTTTGTTCTTGAGTTTGTATTTTTAAATAGCAAAGAAATGATAAAAAAACTAACAAAATTACCAATATATCCTCAAAACTATATACATGAATTACTTTTGACCTTATACAATATTAGAGTAATGAAGTTTTCTAATAACTTTTTACCTTATCATAAATATTTATGGAGATACAACAGGGTTCTGTGTAAAATAAGAATTGTAATAACAATGATCGTAAATATAGACATGCTTTGCAAGTGCTATATTTTGCTTGTTGTAATTGAATTTATATTAGCATGAAACTCAAAGATTTTAAGTACCGGCCAAGTGGCCCTACTATAATTTGTTATTTGTAATGGTGATACTATAGTATTGGTGATAATACAGTGATCGTGGTAGTTGAAACACATGGTCAAGTTATGTCTCACTGATATTTAAGAAAATAAGGATATAATTGTAATTTAATAAAAACCCATGTTGTTAGTGACTTAGTTTCCTTCCTAATCCTTCTAATTTTCGGAGGAACAAAACTAAATAAAACAGCACTTAACTTCCCTCTCTCTCACATTCCCGTCCCTTACCTTTCCCTCTAAAAAAGAACTTAAGAACACTCATATTTTTAATTTCCCTTCCTATCCCCTACCTTTCCATTTAAAAAATAACTCGAGAACATAGTGGAAGTCTTTAACCTACAACTAGGGATGGCAAAGATATTGATGTTCCAGGGGTCACTTAAGATCCGTTAGAAGATAATAACTAGTTTGATCACTCAAGAAATAACAACATGAACCATGTCTCGATTATTCTTTAAGATCGTAATAGCTGTTTCCCTCGAAATGCCTAAGTCTCGAAAAACGTCCACTGAGTTTAGGGTATAGACAATTACATATCTTTAGGCCAAATTGCTTTTCCACATGTTAAGCCAAAATGTATGATTCATAATATTTCAAACTTCCTCTTCGCGTTAACATGTGAGCGTAATACACTTTTATACCGTAACCAAGCATTAAGTGTAGGAATTTCATAGACAAGTTACACAAATGGACGTTTGAGAACCGAACCAATCCGACACACAAAAACTTACCAAAGATCGTTTTGGTCAACGGTCTTTACTTTTTGTGGTTTTCAATTTCAGTCTGATTCGAGCTAAAACTAGAAAAAAACACACCTAAATGGAATTGAACTTGATCTGATACACTAGTGTAATTCAGTTATTAGTTTTCCATTCCAACATGTGGCGGTTTCTTTTTGGTTCAATACTAGTTAGCTTGTTCAAACATAACTTATTGTGATTTAAATAAAACTAAATCGAACAAGTCACGACTAAAACCTTGCTTTATAGGACTCGTACATACGCCAACTGTCTTATTATATTTAATCATAATAGGTACCAATAAATACGCGTCATATAAGATATATGCGATAAGATCTACATTTTAAGTGTCATATTAAGTTTTAATGTAATGAGACCATAAGTAATAAGTGTCCTTTAAAACTTAACGTAATAGGAATTCATATCAAGTGTTATATTATGTATATACTAATGAGTTAGGATCAAATGAGAAGTTTTCTTAAAATAAGAAGAATAAGAAGTAACTATAACCGTATATCCGAGATGCACCGACTTAAATTAGATGCATATCTATAATCTTAGATGCATTCTAATGCATCATAATGTGTTTTCTAGCTTTTAATTAGATGCATATACGTATATTAGATGCATTTCATTATTTCTTTTGTTTTTTGTTCCTCTACATGTGTCAAAATCATGAAAATCAATTTGCACCATTTACACATCAAATTAACTTTCGAAACTCAAAATGGTGCATCTAAATGAATAGAAATGCATCTAATGCAAGTCGTTGCATCTCAAATGTGTGGTTTTAGTCACTTCTCACCACTTCTTATTTTAATTTACTTCTCACTGGATTCATACTCATATACTAATAACACCATACTAAAATTGTGTTTTATAAATTAGTTTATTATGAACAGTGAATTAAGTGTCTTATAAAAAACAACAATAATAAAACTTGTAAGTGAGTTGGTCCTATAAAATGTTTATACGACGTCTTTATAAAAAGTGTGCTATAGAAAGATCTTAAAAGCCCTCTTTTCTTGTAGTGTTGGTTGTTACTCATCGTCGTTCTCAAAAAAATATGTCACTAAATTACTATACCCATGTCCATCGCTAATCAGTAGCTAAGTGAAAAAACTTAGGGACGTATTTGAGACAGCTAAAAAAATCTAACGTTATGTTGCCAGAATTATGTCGTTAATAGTTGCAACTTAAGCACGTCGCTAACTCCGTCTATGTATGATTACATTTAGCGATATAATTGTGACGGATGCGTAATTCTTCTCTAATTTTGTTACTAAATTGTCACTACTTTTTCTCTAATGTATCACATCCAATTTTGTAGCCAATCTATCCCAAATTCGTCTTTGGGAACCACATTTTTGCGAGAGACTAATTCGGTCGCCAGTTTTCGTCGTTATTGTTTAGTATTCTAGTAGTGTATATATACGAAAAAAGACTTTAGGTAAATCGTAGAAGACACATTTGCTCATGAAATTCACACAAAGTAACCACGACATGGTACACACGAATTCGTATGTAATATGGTGGGTATCTATTTACCCACAACTTACCCACATAAATTTACCCATAAAATGAAAGGGTGTTTATAATCCGTGGTTAATATAAATTCACCCACGACATATCCCACATCTATACCCACGAGAATCTAGTTCATGGTTAATCTATGAGAAATATATTAGCGGGAACAATATAGCCACCGATTACACATCACTTATAACTACATGGGAAATTTTATGGGTAATTGCGTGAGAAGTTTATGGGTAAAATTTATGATTTTCTTAATTGTTTACTCTTGGGTAAGTTGCGGGTAATCTGTAGGTAATTAGCCATAAATTTCTATACATGGGTATTTTTCGTGTGTAATTGATAGGATTCTTGTAGTGCAAGTTTTTAGACTGAAAGAAATGGATTGCAATGCTGAGTATTTAAGAGTGATTTTTCCCGCCAAAGTTAGTTATTTGTTCTTGGAGTATGTCATATGGACCTCACACGTCTGGTCTTAACCACTTGTGTGCCCCTCGCGTTCCTAACAGCTTAACTAGCTTATTTAAATTTAGGGTCTTATCTTTCCACCCCTCTTAGAAAACAACTTGTACTCAAGTTGCACAATTAAAGCTTGGAAATCTTGTTTGTAATTCAGTCACTGATTCCCATATGGCATCCTCAACTGATCCATTTGCCCATCGCACTAGAACATAGAATTCCACACCATTGCTCTTCCTAGCCATCCTCCCATCAAGTAGTGTTATTGGTTCCACCATGAAAACTCCAATGTTGTCACAAGGTGGCAAAGTTCCACACTCTTAGTTTCGACTTTGATGCATGCATTTCTTTAATTATGAGACATAGAATACATTGTGGATTTGTGAGTCATTAGGAAGCTCCATCTTGTATGCCACTTGGCCAACTCTTTGTGTAACTTTGAATAGACCAAAGAACTAAGGAGAGAACTTGTTTTGCTTTCCATTCCTGAGTGAGACCTGTCTATAAGGTTGTAACTTCAAAAATACCCAATCACCACAATCAAATTGCTTATCAGTCCTTCCCTTATCAGCAGGTGACTTCATCCGGCTTTGAGTTCTGCTGATATGGAATTTCATAGTCTCTATAACTTATTCTCTTTCACTCAGGGTCTTATCTACCATTTCTACTTTACTTTTATCCATATGTATGAAATATGAATTGGTGGTACCTTCCCATAAACTGCTTCAAAAGGTGTGGTGTGAATAGAGGTATGGAAGTTAGCATTATACCACCACTTAGCCAAATACAACCACTTACACCACTGTTTGTGTGCTCTCCATTCATACACCTAAGATAGCACTCTAAACATCTATTTACCACCTCTGTTTGGCCATCAAATTGTGGATGGTATGCAGTAGACATATTCAACTAAACTTGCAGTAACTTAAACAACTCTTTCCAAAACAAACTCACAAAGACTTTATTCTTATCTAACACAATGTTCTCCGGCAACCCATAGAGTTTGTAGATGTTATCTAAGAATATTTGAGCCACTTGTGATGCAGTAAAAGGATGGGAGAGAGAGCCATAAAGTGGGCATACTCACTGAGCATGTCAACTACCACAAAAATAATATCCTTTGCTTGTGACTTAGGTAGGCCTTCAATAAAATCCATAGAGATACTGGTCCAAATGCTAGTAGGGATGGGTAAAGGTTGTAGTAGACCTGGATAAGCTTCTAAATTAGGTTTATACATTTGACAAATCTCATAGTTTCTCATAAATTGCTTCAAATCCTTTCTCATTTTTTTCTAATAGAACATTAAACACAACTTGTGAGTAGTAACCTTAACCCCTAAGTAACCACCTACTGACCCACCATGTACTTGTGTCATCAACTCAGTCCTTAAAGTGTCATTATTTCCCACCAGCAACTTACCTTTTCTCTTTAATTGTTGATGGTTCTAAGTATAGTGACCCTACACATTAGAAGACAACTGCAGTTGGGAGATAAGTGTCTTCAAGATTTGATCTTTTTCCCAGCTGTCTACCACTCTTTTATACAAGCTTGTGGAAATGATAGAAGTACTAATCATACTCAAAAGTTCAACAGGATCCTGCATTCTAGATAAAGCATCAACAGTAACATTATCCACCCTTTTCTTGTATACAATCTCAAAATCAAATCCCATAAGCTTTGGTAGCCATTTCAACTGAGCTGGCGTAGACATCCTTTGATCCATCAAATACTTTAGGCTAATGTGATCTGTTTTTTATTTAAAATTCTTGTCTAACAAATATCTCCTCCATTTCTCCAAAGCTTGCACCACTGTTAAGAATTCTTTCTCATAAGTAGACATAAGATGGTGTTTGGCATAGTGTTTTGCTTAAGAAAGCTATTGGGTAACCATTTTAAAGTAGAACGACTCCCATCCATACCCCTAAAGCATCTGTTTCAATGGTGAATTCTTTGTGAAAATCAAGTAGTTTTAATATTGGGGCATTAGTCATAGCTTGCTTTAAGGCTTTAAAGCTGACCGAGCTTCACTGGACCACTGATATGCTCATTTCTTCAACAAATGTGTTAAAGGTTTACTCACCATTGCATATCCTTTAATAAACCTTTTGTAGTAACATGTCAAACCCAAAACCCCCTTAATTGTTTGATGTTGCTTGGAACGAGCCAGTTTGCCATACCTTGTATCTTAGTAAGATTTGTGGCTACCCCTTTCTAAGATATCACATGTCCCAAGTACTCTACTTGCTTAGTGCCAAACACACACTTACAGAGTTTAGCGAATATCTTGTGAGCCCTCATGGTGTCAAGTATCAATTCCAAATGTATAACATGCTCTTCCAAACACTGCTATAAATAAGTATGTCATTAAAAAACACTAGAGTAAATTTCCTTAAGAAATCTTTGAACACCTCATTCATTAGGGATTGAAAGGTGGAAGGAGCATTTGTCAATCCAAATAGCATTACTAGAAACTCACAATGGCCCTCATGAGTTCTAAAAGCTGTCTTAGCCACATCTGCCTTAGCCACATCTACCCCATTCATCATGATTTAATGGTATCCTGACCTCAGATCTAACTTAGTAAACAGTCTAGCACCATGCAATTCATCTATCAGTTCCTCTATAATGGGAATAGGAAATTTATCTTTGATAGTTTGCTCGTTCAGTTGTCTGTAATCTACGCACATCCTCCAAGAGCTGTCTTTCTTTTTAACCATTACTATAGGTGATGCAAAAGGACTATGACTCTCTTTTATAACACCAGCCTCTAATAACTCCTTAACCATACTTCCTATTGTATCTTTCTGTGTTGGTGGGTGTCTGTAAGGTCTTATATTAACTGTTAGTGCTCCATCAATCAAAGGAATTATGTGGTCATGTGACCTTTATGGTGGTAATTCAGTTGGAACATCAAACACATCTGCATAACTGTCTAAGACTGAATGAATTTTGGCATCCACTGTCAAAGGCACACCTTCCAGTTTGAAACAAGTTCCTTCATTCATAGGGTACACACTTAAAGCCATAGAGTAAAATTCTGCCTGTACCGCTTGCTTTACAGCTTTCTTAGATTTTTTTATCATTTATCCATTCCACATTAGACTTATGTGTTCCTCTAATTGACACCTTCTTCCCTTCATACTTAAACTCTATTCTCAATTCCTTAAAGTTGCACTTAATGTCTCTCAAAGTTGCTAACCACTGTATTCCTAATACCATTTCACATCCTCCCAAATGTAATAGCATAACATCAGTAGTGAAAAGAGTCGTATCAAACTGCCATTTGAAGTCCTTACACTTATAAGTAGTAACCAAGTCGTTGCCATATGCTAATGTCACTACCAAAGGTCCAGTTGGTCTGATTTGACACCCTAACTTCTTAGCCATGTTATTATCTAAGAAATTATGAGTTGAGCCACAATCAACCAATATATGCATCACATCTTTACCCATTATGCCCACCACTCTCATTGTTTGAAAATTATTAGTCCCAGTTAAAGCATTCAGGGAAATTTGAGGCTGTAACTCCTCAATTCCCATAAGAACTCTATTTTTTGTTTCCTCATCCAAACAGTCCTCAAAACAGTCTTCTTCCATAGGCAACAAAATCAAAGAAAACATTTTCCCTGCCCACTTATGTCCTGGTACATACTTTTGGTCATAGTAAAACATAATTTTTAGGCTCTCTTTTCAGCATATTCTTTTTGTGATACCTGTTTTATAGGAACTGCATTGTTTATTTTTTTGGTTTATTACCCTACTACTGGTGTTTGACAATGCTAATAAGGGCTTTTGATTATTACTTGTGGAAGCAGTTTGAGTAAATATATTATTGTTCCCACATAAGATACCATATTCTTCTTTTTAACTACATTAAGTGTTGCCTCTTGTAGGTTGGTTAAGCAATAGGCATCTGCTAAGGTCTTGGGTTTAAACATCCTAACCCCCATTTCAATTTAAGTAGGCAAAGCCCTCATAAACAAACTAACAGCATATTCTTGACTAATTTCTACCCTACTTAGCAAATTATCAAAAGCATCTTCATATTCCTTAGCACTCCTATCATATTTTAAATTCTTTAATCCAGACATTTGATCATCATATAAGCTACCAAATCTTGCTAACACAACTTCTTTATACACTTCCCAAGTCACAATAGGTCCTTTAGTTTTCATGAACTCCTTATGCCACAAGAGAGCTTTATCATACAAGTGTAAAGCAATGAGATTTACTTATCCAAGTTTAGTACTTCATCAATCAGAAAGAATTGCTCACATCTAAACACCCAACCATTAACATCCTCACCATGGAATTTTAGAAATTCTAGTTTTGCCATTCTACTATGTTGCAATTGACCTCCTTTGTTCCCATTACTCATTTATTGATTTTGCAGACTAATAACAACAATGTTGTTGGACATTTCAGCCATTGATCTTCTTATACATTCCAAAGAACCTTTAACCAATGTTGTAACCGTTTCAGTCAATAACCTTCTTGTTTGATCATTAAAGACCAAAGAACTACCATTAAAACTCCATCAACCACTATTAGTGTTCCTTGTTTCCATAACCATGTTTGTTCAAATGTAATTGATTCCGTACAACAAGATGTAAAAGATTCTCTAACTGATCAATTGATCACATAGATTAGAGAAAAACGTAATTTGTGAAAAGATGTAACCTACACTAAGTATTTTGGAATGACAAGAGTAAATGAACAAGAAGAACGTATTTGTGAATAGGAACGTATTTTGAATGGAAAGATAACTGATCAATGGTGATGGTCAGAAAAGTGACTAAACATTAAACAATATGGTGGTTGTACGGTGGATTACGGTGCCAAGAAAGAGCTCTGATACCACTTGATGAGCACTTCCAGGGATCACTTAAGATCCGATAGAAGATATTAACTATTTTGACCACTCAAGAAATAAGAAACAGAGTAGTGAAAGCTAATTAAAATTAAAATGGCGAGAAAATTTGTTATATTGATAGTAACTAGATGTTTAAAAAGGAAAGAGAGAGAATTACAAGTTTTTAGACCGAAAGAAATGGATTACAATGCTAAGTATTTAAAAGTGAATTTTTTGGCCAAAGTTAGTTATTGGCTGTTGGAGTATGTCACATGCACCTCACACGCCTAGTCTTAACCACTTGTGTGCCTCTCACGTGCCTAACATCTTAACTAGCTTATTTACATTTAGGGGCTTATCAGATATCCATACACGATAGAGACCCGATCCCCAAACCTGATTTGACTAGGGAATCCCCGAAATATGAAATCGGGGATGGAGAGGGGATGGGGATAACATAAATCCACGAACCCGAACTTGACCCTGATCTTTCTAGTTTATAAGTATTTAATATGTATATGTTATATCCATACTCGATAATTTGTATATGTATATGTATATATGTTTATGATCTTCGACATGTACATTTAAAAGCATATGTGACACTAATAGGATCAAACACCTTTTAAATTAGAAATATAAGCACCAACTACATATTACTTAACTATTTGTCCGAATACACACGTATGATACATATCGTTTTTATATTATAGGTGATGTTACAAGGTTTACGATGCATTAAAGTTGAATTGAAATTGTAATAAATCTAACTATGTGTGATGCATGTTTGTTGCGATAGTTTATAAGTCAAACTTCTTTATATTTTTAACGAGTTGGAGGAATTTTTATCTTATTACATAAGGGTGAAAAATCCCCAAATCCCTGTGGGTATCCTTGGTCCCCATTGGAGACGGGGATAGGAATGTAAAGCAATTCCTCGGTGGGGAGGGGGACAAGGGTTGGGATGGAGAGTGGAAATGGGGATGGGGATGGAAATACAATCTCTGACATTCCCCTCCCTGTTGCCATCCCTACCTACAACTATTTATTTGAAGTGTGCTCTTATGCTACGTGTGATGGTGACCACAACAGGACCATAGTCACCATGGCACATCTACTTTCTCTTTCTATAACCAACTTATGACCAATTTGGTGTAATAAGAAAACCGATGACACTAGAAAAAACATAACCTATTTAAACACAAATATATCCCACACAAAAATTAAATAAACACACACTCACACACAACAAAAAGAGACGACCCAGTCTAATTAACGATCGAATTCTCCTTTCTCTTGCTATAAAACGCGTCGGATGGGGAGGGTTGTAGTTTTCGGGACGCGTCTTTGTTGGGGGTCGATCGTTTCCTCTGACCGACCATTGCGGCCGGTCTTACAGTATTACGCAATATGAGATATCGTTAAACCATAAGACCTTTGGTTAAGTGAAGGATCATATACATGAATTATGGTTCATTTTGTATGTAAAAATCTTGTGCTAGAATCAGATTGTCGCATTTTCAATCTTGGTTAAATGACGTGGCTTTAT
>BQNB010145657.1:0-16684 GCA_026074375.1 Tanacetum coccineum
CTGTTAAAGATTTATGTGCATCATGTTTTGGAAAATCTATGTTATCTTTTGTAATATTAAACAAAGAACAAGTAAAGCTGGGTCTTGGTGCACGAGATGATGTTTAATCGAGTCCCGCGTTTATTTCTACTTCCGTCTCCATGAAAAATTAAGTTTTCGCTCCCAAAGGGAATACGAACGATCTTCTTAGCACAGTTAATAACGGCTTGGTATTTTGTCAACCATTCCATGCCAATTATGACGTCATAAGTACCCATTTCTACAGGCATTAGGTCGACGTGAAACGGATGGTTCAGAAAATTTAATGTGCAACCCAGTAATACTGTATTTACCCAAATTATTCTACCATCAGCTAATTCAACGTTATAACCATGATCTAATGTAGTGGGGGCTATATTAATCAAAGTACTAAATTGAGTAGACACGAAACTTCTATCTGCACAAGTATCAAATAAAATGGAAGCACAACGGTTGTTTAGGAGAAACGTACCCGTCACAACGTTGTTGTCTGGGTTTTGCCCTGCAACTCCCACTGCATAAGCCCTGGCTACACCGTTACCATTTCCCTGATTCTTGTTCTTCCACTGGGGGCAGTTGTCGTATTTGCCCCTTGGGCTCTTGGGTTGTTGTTGTTACGGTTGTTGTTGTTATTGTTGTTGCGGTTGTTGTTGTTATTGTTATTGCGGTTGTTGTTGTTGTTATTTGCAGTTGCAGGCCGGCTCCTACAGTCCTTGGCCAGGTGGCCAAGCTTCTTGCAGTTAGTGCATGTTGGTATACAAGGACCGTAATGGTTGAAGTTACACTTGGGACATAGAGGTTTAGTCCCTTTATACGATTTCTTGTCACCATTCCCGGCAGCATAAGCCCTGCCTGTGTTCTGCCTTTGGTTTGGTTGTTGGTTTTGGTTATTTCGAGGAACATCTTCAAACTTCCTCTTGTTTTCTGCCTGTCTCTCAGCCAAAGTGTTAATCCTCCTATCCATCAATTCAGTCGCCATCTCAATAGCCTCCTGCATGGTTTTCGGCTTCGATGCCACAACACTTGAGTAGATCAGGTCGGGCATCCCACCGACATACCTTTCAATTTTGTCAGTCTCTTCAGGAAATATCCTGTCACACAGCAATGCTAGCTCCTGGAAGCGTTGGTTGTAGGATACTACACCGGTGCCTTGTACTTTTAGGTTCCACAATTCTACCTTAATCTTCTTGATTTCATTCCTCGGACAATATTTAGTTGTCATCTTCTTTTTCAAGTAAGACCACGTCATTGCATATGCAACTTCATTAGTCACTGTCCTAGCATGTGAGTTCCACCATGTTAGAGCAGTTCCCATAAGAGTACAAGTGGCAAACTTCACTTGATTCTCCACGAATTAGTTACTTATGCGAAACACGGTTTCTATCCTCTCAAACCACTGGGTCAAGTCGACCACTCCTTCTGTGCCCCTGAAGAATAAGGGTTGACATTTCATGAAGTCTTGATAGGTGCACTCCCGAACAGCGCGTTCATTCCTTCTCACACCTGTTCCCGAGGTATGGCTATCATCGCCATTTCGGGTCGTAGCACGTGCTGCCAACACAGCAGTGACACCCTCGTCGATCATGGCCTGAAGTTGGGCACTGGTGACCGAAGTGGTGGTAGTAGGGTCTGTGACTGGTGGGGGAGTTGTACCTGGGTTTAACCTCGTGGGCCTTCCTCTTGGTGCCATTTTCTTAAATCACAAGAAAACATAATACCCGTTAGATTTCAAAAATCTTAACCATAACCCGATGTATACATAATAAATAAAACGAGATCACAACACATGGTGAAATACACAACAGTATTGAAATTAACAAATCGACATTCATTCACAATAAATTCGATTTCATATAAAACATAATCCATCCTTTCCATATATAACTTGGGAAAATAATACATGATTGGTTTGGTACATAACGATTCCCTATCGCTAGGTTATAAAATGAAAATCAACATAGAGCCCTACTAGCCGGGAGTTACCCGTAATACTTAGTAGGCTATACAGGATAGCTAATCAGAACAAAAGATCTATACAGGATAGCTAACCAAAACAAAAGATCTATACCGCCTGCTAGCTGGGAGTAACCCATAAAACTTAACAGACTGCATAGTAGATACAATCATAACCAAAGTCTAGGAACTGCTACCAGTGTCCTCCAATGTGTCAACGCGTGCTCCAGCCTCCAGGGCCTGGGTACGCATGATATGCTGAACAACAAGATCATCTGCAGCCTGACGCTGCCACTCGTGGCGACGCGCCTCAGTCTCTAACACTGTAACTCGTGCCTCTAATGCCCTGCAGTGAGCTTCAGACCTAGCCAAGTCCTGACGGGTCTGAATACTCTCTTGCTTGTAAGCAAGTCTCTCTATCCTCAATACCTCAATCTCAGCTCTCACAGCTGCACGATCCTTCTGGGCATCGTGATGTCGTGTGCAAAACTCCGAACTCTCTCTAGTACAAACGTCTACCTGGTAAGTGACCCTCCTGTTGACCAACTCTAAGGCGGTCATCATCCTCCTCTCAGTATCTCGGAGTCTGGTCTCTATAGTGGGTCCTGGCTGTCTCGCAGCAGCAGCAGCAGAACTCTCTCCAATCTCACACCCAGGTCTGGGAGTAGTAAGTAGTAGTCTCTTCCGAGGCGGCGTGTCAGCCTCGGGAATATCAGCTCTGCGGCTAGTAGATGGTGCAGGTAGAGGGATAGGTAACAATGGTGGGGTCCCTGATGGGAGTAGTGAATGATAGGTGGATGGTGCTGTAGCTCTCATCTGCCTCATAGCTGCTCTAGTATGTAGGGGTCGGATACGTGGAGCTAAAAAGAATGGTGGTAATGGAGGTATAGGTGCCTCATCCTCGGCTGGCACTAAATCCTCAGGATGCTCAGGCTCAGGAATGTACACTGGTATATGGTCCTCAGGTACATACACTGGAGAACATGGTGCCTGCTCGAACAGCTGTCGGGTAGCCTCCTCGTAAGGATCCTCAGATGGAATACTCCAAGATCGTGCCTCCGAGTGAACAGAAGTATATGTAATAGCAGAATCAACTGACATGTCTACTGTGACCAGCAGAAATAACTTATATGAGTATATATTATATAAGGCTCTTACTGTAATATACGTAATATATTATAATACCACGTATATCAATTAAGCATATATAGTCTAACCGACTAATGCAACAATTTGTATATGAATACCCCGTAAAAACCCTTTTGTATGTATGCAATGTTTGAAAACAAAACATTGACACTGGTTCTCTAACAACTTTGGCTCTAACGATACCAAATCTGTAACACCCCCAATTTGGGTCGCAGCGGAATAAGGGTCCGGGGCGTGGTAACTTCATATATCAATAACAAAAAATATTACTAGAACGACCAAAAAGTCGTTTAAAAACTGATACATTGGATTTAACAAATATTTGATACAAACAGCCCGAAGCTTTAACTTGTTCCTTATTATTATTACAAAGATACTGGTTCACAACACATGAGTTTCCCAAAACATAATACAACCATATCTTTAGCATGACATCCCAAAACAAATCACCAATTTATCATTTGGCACCTTATGCTTACTGAACGTCCTAAAAAACAATTGCTTTAAAACTCAACACACTCTATAGTTGGTGAATTCATAGGTTTGATAAATCATAATATGCAGGACCGCAAGACTTTCCCCGTGATAATGCAACACATGCAGACATCACAAAACCATATTACATTTTCCTAAGCTCATGACACTGAAGCTCGACGATCTTTCTTGCATATATAATTTGCAATTTCTGCCCGATTAGATGTTTAACCCGAAACATCCCCAATCCGACATGCTATACGATCGGATACCGTGATAGCTATGTCACCTGAACGGGAGGTCGTTTCCCCAAATAGATGCTATTCAAAACATTCGCGCTTACATATTAAATGTAATAAAAACAACAACATCTAATGCAATTGACATTCCTGATAATGGCTTCAACTTGGTTATCGCTACTTAGCAAACAGTAAAACAGATTATAAACTATCCACTTGCGTCTAATTTATAAAACAAAAGCATGTTTCCCCCCATAGTTATAAATCATTGAAATCGTCCAAATGTGGGGCGTATGAACTCCACCATGAGTTCTGATAATCCAAATATCGCAGATAAGCTCACGTAAAAGATCCGAATGCAGCCTATATTATCATAGTTCGTATAAGACCATGTACTATCATTAACCAAATCATATAGTTCCTATTTTTGACCCGTCTGGTGAACAGTATCTTTTTACTGTTCCTAGCAAGTTTATAAAAGTTATTTTTTATAGTATTTAGTTAGCGTAAAACCGCGTAAACGTCATATTTTATTGTTATAGCTCCTTTTTATAGTGATTCTTTCGAGCCACGTTCTCGGTATTTGAAGTTCTATTTATTAATGAGGTTTTAAAAAAAAAAATCTGTCATGAACCAGTAACTTTTAAATAATAGTTTTAAAAAAAAGTATTAATTGTCGTAAACCTCGCAAAATTCATCTAACTCGTTCGTTTATTAATTGAAAATATTACGATTCCTTATCATTTAGTAATCCTAAAAATTAGAGCATTATTTGGTTAAAATATTAAACTTGCTGTCTTGAATAATTTTTATAAAAATTTTGTATAAAATTTCTTTTACGACGCCGTTATTAACATACTTGTTTTTACCTGTAACATTTTTCGTATTTAGCCGTTCGACAAGTTATCTTACTTTTCGAATCGTCATGAAGTCGTATTATTTTGAAAAATATAGAATAAGTATATTTTATACACTATTGGACAGAAGTTTAGGTGACCTTATTCAGTCCATTTTAATCACTGTTTTTTATTTACACTTTATAACTTTACCACAAGACTTATCATTTATATAGACCATACCTGTATCTCTTACATAAATAAAGTCCATTAGTCTAAAATTGACCCTATAAGTCCAAATACCAAGTCCATATTTAACACATTTTCTAATCCTTAACTTCATAAGTAACCTTATTACTCCAAGTTTATATATTAACCATTTTTTACATATAAACCGTAAGTGTACAAGAGTATTTCGTTCAACATGACTTTTTATTTTAGTTGTTCAAAGTAACATGATTAAAAGTCCCATAATCCACATTAATATTTATTTTGCTTTCTTCATACTTGTAACATCTCTTATGTAACCTTTATAACCCTAATTAATACATAATCCTATTTTATGCTTAACCAAGAGTTAAATCCTATGTGTCTCATTTTAGCATGAATGTTATTTAACATCATAAGATATATAAAAGTGTACATTATGATCATTGCAAGTAAAAACTCCATTTACATGATAAAAATCCTAAATGGTGAATCAAGCTATAAAGAAAAACATATGCATTAGAATGATAAAAGAAAGAAAATAAAAGAGTTCTAAAATGACCTTATGTGATGTATGAAGATGATACAAATCAAGTGCAAAAGCCATGTTTATACTTAAAATCAAAAGCTTGCAACAATGAAAACCCTAGTTTTCCTAGTGCGAACCCCAGCTTCCTTTTCTTGATTAAAGCGAGCATATGGTTAAACCAATGCTTGGAACCAACTTAGAATACCTTAGATATGATAGTGGTATAAGTTGTTAATGTGTGTTGAAAAATTTATATGGATTATCCAAGAAGGGTTTTCTTGCCGTGGCAAAAGAGGACAAAAAGAGGGTTGGTTAAGTGTGAAAGTGTATGCATGCTATCTATGTGTTACTTGCACTTATAAGGGTTATAGTGGTCAAAAGTTTGCAATAGTTAGTCCAGAGACAAAGAGAGGGTCTTAGGGAAGACTCTTGGTCAAAGGGAACAAGGTATGGCTATGCTTAATGGAGATAGGAAATACAAAGACTACTTGGAAGATTTTTTTTTTCATATCCATTGTATACATGCAATAAATTCGCCAATATGTATGATACATAAGATATTTTTTTGTAACTATTTAAGTATTGGTATAAATGTGTGTAGTTGTTAAGCGTAGAAAAGTTGGCGTTCCGGTAATGCTAAATGTATTTTATGAGCGAAACGTATGCACTTACGTATCCGAAAAAAATAAAATGAACAAGGATCAATTAATGCTTAAAATAATTATTTAATACTTGATTGAATGTAAAAGCTAATTTTTTGATGCCCGTAATAAAAAATGAACGCAACATTTAGCTTACGCATTTACTTAACATTACAGATTTAAAGCAAACGCGTATAAAACAAAAGGTACATATGGATTTACTCGACGTCGTCAATGACTTAAAAACACAGGGTGTTAGACACAAGGTTGCTAATTCCTGGAATCTTCTCACATATGTCTTGAGATCATTCACCTTCATAGTCAGATGGTAAAATTCGATCAGTTTGGGGATAATACTTCTTTATCAAAAGCTTCTTGAATTCAACCCATGTAATCTTGTAAGCTTCTTCTATCCTAATAGGTTGGGCAAAAGAATTCCACCAGGATAGAGCTTCTTCAATTAAAGTACCAGTAGCAAATTTCACCTTAGTCTTCGGTATAGTTGCTACAGGAAAACACTGATTCAGTTCGCTCAAACCAGTGGATAAGTCCAACAGCTCCTTCTGACCTTTGAAATTGAAAGGTTGGCAGCTCATGAACTCTTTGTAGCTACACTTTCTTGCTACAAGAGCTTCTCTTTCTCTGGTGTTCCTATTGGTATTGTCAGCATTTTCGGGATTGTTTGCAGTTTGTACTTCCAGAGCTGCGGTAAAACCAAAAACTTGGTCACACTAGTTTCCTGATGGCAGTTGGAGTCAATCTACCAACATAAGACAACACGTAATAAGAAATGATATCACAATCCATCAAAATGCAATGCATATTTTTAACTTTAACCATTTTTAACAATAGTGATATTGAAATCATAGATACTTATTTGATATGGATTCTAACAAGCATCTGATTTATTAGAAGTCACAGTATGATTCATAATGATGAAGACGGAGATGTAATATAGGAGACACCTGATAGAATATAAAATGGATCACCATTTGACAATTAATATCATGTACGACTTGCCTGTTGTAACTGTACATATTTAAAAATTGACAAGTTGTTGTTTATTTATACCACACATCAATGTGGCTAGGTTACTATCAAACTTAAACTAGTATCCCTAATCTAGTAGTCTGATGGTCCTGACCTAGCCTGTTCTTGTGATTCATAGATTGCATTAGGAAGACTTTCCTTATCTGCTTGTGAGACGAGCCTGAGATATCTTGATTGAATTGTTCTAGATTAACAATCTTTCCGTTTATATTCCCATTTTCGCCTTACTTTAAATTTTACAATTTGAGTATGAAGACACTCCAGAGTTCAGCTTCCAGATTGTCAAAATCTTAGTCGTGTTGATCACCTGACCTTTTCCCAAGACCTTTCTATCTTATCCTTTTATGTGGCTCAATGCGGTCGAGAGAGAGTTCATCTAGGTGATTTAGAATTTCCTCAATTTGCTCCTCGTGACATTCTAAACTTGTCTACGAGAGCCGTTCTCCAAACCTCAAATAGCTTGAGATAGGCAAAAGTAGAGGAGGATGATCGGCACGCCCCTCGTTTCTTAAGTGGCAATAATTCCTCAGGAAGAAAGAATTCTTGAGGATTAAACATTGGAGATAGCATTGAAGATGGAGGCACAATAGTTGGTGGTGGAATAGGTGATTCTTTAGCATAGTATGCATGCATGACCTTATATAGGGGGCTCATGCAAAAAATGTAAAGAGATTGTGAATCTTATTGAACTAAACACATGAGTTATTTGAAGAGCTAGAATAAGTTTTTCCTGGTGAAGCTGGGACATAGTCCGGGGAAGCCGGGATATAGTCAGGAAAGTTAGAGGAAAAAGCATCCTCAATATTGGAAGTATAGGGTGTGCTTGGTAAGGAAGACATCAACTCTGTTAACAACCCTAGTGTAAAAGGAACATTAAGTTTATTTATATAATAATATAATAGTTATGTACTTTACACCTATTCTGGAAATATAGTGGCCACGAGGACTTTCTTGACGAAAAAAGAAAAGTAGTTATATTAAGTATCAACCTGACTCTAAACCGAGGATCTTGAAACCAAATCTATAACACCCCCATTTTGACATATAGCAGCGGAAGCTAATCTAGGATTTATTTCAATACAACAGTCATACACATACAAAAAATGACTCAAAAGAACAACATTATAAAAAATAAGTTTATCATTCATTATTTCACAGAGTGTTTTTACAAACAGGGTCCACAAAATCTACATGAAAACATAAATATAAAATGATAACAGTTAAGCCTCTCTTAAGAGTCCGTGCCACTCCGACGCCATAAGGTGCACAGTTACCTAAGAAAAACATACTAAAAGTCACATAACAAGTTGAGTGAAATTCATATGTAGGAACCCGTTATAACCCTTCACTTCATATCCAACAACACGAAACGAAAGAAGAATAGAGAAAGATGAAAATGAAGTTTTAGAGAGAAACACAAGAGAGAGAGTTTGAGAGAGAAATATAGAAAAGGAAATGAAGAAAGAATATTAAGTCTATAACTCTTTCTTACCTTTTCCAAAGCGGAAAAGGATTATATATACCCGGACACTTTAAAGTGACGTGCGGGTATATTTGGACTAGACCCGGGCTCAGGTTTTGCTTGGGATTAAACCCAAAACATATACAATATTAGATTAACTATCAAGCCCGATTCCCGATATTATACTATTACAACATTAACTAATTAAATGACCGAGACTCGTACACGTAATGAACGAACTTCCTGTTCGGCTCAATATTTTGAGGCTAACAATCTCCCCCGAAGTGAGTTTCAATTGATGACACTCCTTCATGAGATAAATTGAGATTATTATTTTCACCTCTAAGCTCATGTGTTCTTGTCTTTCACTTTTGTTCTTTGTTGTAGGATTGTTCCCCATCATGCTTTGTGATCTCTAGACATTATCCTATTGTCAGTTGTCTTTTCTCGTCTTTGCCAACTTGCGATTCTTGTAGTCCTTTGACCAACATTCTTATACTATGCCTCATCTTGAAAGCTTCAAATCAAGTTAGAGAAGTCTTTGTCTTTAAAATCTTTGAGCTTTCACGTTTGATGTCCTTTGTAGATTGAGCAATAAACATGTGGTACTGAATCGACTTTGGTTTATTGGGATACTTGTCACCACCGTATTGTAACCATCTAGGATTATGTTAGTGATAACAAGAAATTGATTTTAAAATCAATCGACATATTACTTGTAAAAGAGTTTTTGTAACACATCGGCAGTTATAACATTTATCAAAATTCATCAACAGTCAATTCATTAACGGACCAAATCGAATATCTAGTGGTCACAGTTTGATCATATAGAATCCCGCAAGTCACCTACACGAGAGCTTGTTTGAGGTTGCCTCAAGCAGGAATTTACATCTTCATTATGAAGTACTAAAGTATCACTCAATGTATCATGGCAAATAACACAAGGATATTGCTAGGACTCTGTTACAGCTTGTCAACTTGATGATGTTCAACAAGTGTTTGCTAATGAATGTGCCTATACGAGATTTAGATTGAACTCTTGGCTCTAGACACGATTAGTGCATGTTTTGGTTTTAGTACTCGGAGCTTGAGCCTCTACTTGCCACCTATTCAATATCAACTAATCTCGAATGAGATGCAAATAATAAACTTATGGTATCCCGTAACAATGAGACAAGTTTCTGTTGAGAGAAACCCTAATGGCTGGGAAGTGGTTGTGCATTGCATTCACTGGGACCATGATTCCAGTTTCAAAGTCAGCAATTAATACTCATTGTGAATCTGACAGCATATGTATTGACCCGGTTTCTACCTTAAGTGGTGTGGGGGCTACTTTCTTTAAACCATTATCCATGAACATTTATTTTTTATTCTTTAACCGCCTTCAATCAACCAAAGACGTCATTACTAACACCGTTGGTTGTGATTTTTCCAGTGTTAGCTCAATCTTAGTTGGCATTTTTCCCATATACATATCATCTCCAATCATACCTAAGGAACTTGCTATATCCTAAATTTGGATTATCCTTTGGTGTAGATCCCCCGTTTCTGGTTGATCATAGTATTGATTCCTAACCTAACCACCTTATGACTTTAGAAATCGTCGTGAATTAAGATGTAGTTGGTGTATAAGATCGAACCATAAAACCTTTTCTTTACTTTTAGCAATTGAAGTCGAATATATCCATATTTTAATACATATTCTCCCCTTAATATTAAATAATAAACACTTAGATTTGAAATACCTTGTGATTTAAAATATGTCTTGAAAATTCTATGGAGAAAAAATAATATCAGCATGAATGGTTTGAACATATTGATAATGTTTAGATACATAAAGTGTCGTTGTTTGATGTATCCAAGAAAATTAAAACATTGTTTTTCAAAAAATCTCCCCTCAAAATAGGAACAATTGAAAAATTGTTGTCGTTTGAAAACATTGAGGTTGAGTGTTTGAAAACAAATTTTGAAAGATTATGAATTGTCATCGAGAAATTCTTGAAAAATTATGTTCAACTTTTGAAAAACCATATGTTAGAAGACTTATCTTCTAACGTTAAGGGTAAGCGCACTGATACGTACACTATCCTTTTTCTTGAGCTAAAAACATTGAATGTCTTGTAAGAACAGCTCAAGACCGAGAAACGTTAATTTTCTCGTTGTGAGGATAAGTTATAAACCTTCCTTTATTTGAAGTCCGGGTTATGTACTGATATTTGCACATAAGCCATTAAGAAAATTAGAAATGACATGTTTTGAAACTATTGCAACTCTCGCTCGAACTTCATTTACACACCCGTGTCAATGTTAATCGACATTTCTAAGCACGTAAATGTTATCGATTCCAAGAGACATGTCGAGAAGAATCTTTTTGGAAATTTTCTGTTTTTCTGATTTTGTATTTTCTTTTTGAAGTTTTATATTTTTGTATTTTGCTTTTCTCAAAAATATGTACATTATGAATTGTGTGAATGAAATGATATCAGAGCAGTCTTATTGTCAGAATCCTCCAGATCAGCTGGAGTCAAAACATCTCATACCAATCCTCTCTGACAAGATACTTAAATCGATCCTAGGAAGGGCTTTCGTGTAAACATGTCAACTAATTGGTATTGCAGTTCTGACAAAATATAATTTCAATTATACCATTTTCCCTGTTACCTTTTATGAAATGATACCGAGTATGGATGTGCTTTGTTCGCGAATGTTGTACGGGGTTGCATGATATTGCTATGGCTGACTGAGAGTCGCAGTACAACGGTATTTTGTTGTAGTTGAAGCCATAATCTTGAAGTTGTGTCCTCATCCACATTACTTGAGCACAACTTGCAGATAACGCCACATACTCTGCCTCTGCTGAAGACATTGCAGTGCAGTTCTGTTTCTTTGACATCCAACTTACTAGCTTATCACCAAGGAACTGTATCCCTCCAGAAGTGCTTTTGCGAGTATCAATGCATCCGGCATGATCAGCGTCTAAAAATGTTGTTAGTTCAAAGCCAGAATCCTTTGGATACCAGAGTCCCATGTTAATGGTACCCTTTAGGTATTTAAAGATTCTTTTTAACCTCTCTATGAGGTGCTTTGTGTTTGGTCGTGCGTGATAACAATGCACAATAGCAAATATTGCTTGCACTAAGTCTGGTCTACAGAAGTCAAGTACATGAGTGACCCGAATCTGACGTATGATAAATCGATTGGTCTACGGGTTCTCCACTCAAATCTACATCAGTTTGGGTTAGCGTAGCCAATGGTGACCAATGATTGATAATTGTCCATATTATGCTTTTCCATATTTCTAAAGCTTACTTGGCCTGATTGAATAAAAATACCTTTTAAGGGACAGGTGGATCTGAAGGTCCTAAAAAAATTTCATCTCCCCCATTAAGGACATTTCAAATCTACTATGAGCATTAACTTTCAAATCTTTTTGAATATTTAGGGGTTTGTAGACCCAAAAATTTATGTCATCACGTAAATTCACACAGTAGAAATATACCTCCCTGTATTTTATCTTGAATAACATTGGTGTCAATGTGGTACCTTTTTAAGTAAAGCCTTTGGACATCAGGAAGTTGGAAGTTCATCAACCAGGCTCTTTGACTTGCATAATCCATACAAAAGCTCCTCAAAGGTAGACTTTATCTGGATGATCTTAGATCAACGAACCCTTCTGCTGGCAACAAAAACCTCCTCCTTCAGTGGAACCCATTAGGAAATGTTGTTTTCAATCATGTCCATCTGAATAGATTTGGAAAAAGACTTGTATGCTACGTAGGCAACGAAAATCCGAACTGCCTCCAAGCGAGCAACTGGTGCAAAGGATTCTTCAAATCAATACCCCTTCCTGAGCATAACCTTTTAGCAACAAGTCGTGCTATGTTGCGCATTACAGTCCGATCTACATCCATTCTTGTTCATCCATATACCACTTTAACTATAAAAACTCTCTTGCCAAATGGTGTTTCGACTAGTTCCTAGACATGTAGTCTGTCGAACTGAAGAAGTTCATCCTGCATTCTTTCGATCACTGCAAGAATCAATCAGTGCCTCCTTAATATTTCATTGGTTCAACAATACTCACGTGAGCGCGAACATACAATTTCATGGATTTGGGGGGGGGGGGGGATAAGAATATTTATCGTGGCAAGGCTGTCATCTTGTTTGAACTGGCATGTGTTGTATTTCACGAACTGTTCTAATGGATGATACCTACTCGTCCCATCGGTAATCAATCATTGTGGTGAAATAAATGCACATCGTTATAACCAATGTGGCGGTGAGGAAGACTCACCAGTTTTCTGTACCTGAGTCCAAAAAGGAATGATAAATTCATCTTTCTAGAAATTGATGCATTCGTTGCTTTGATCATTATTGTTGTCCTCCACATGACCGTGTGTTGGATGATAATATTCCTTCCCAAAGTAAAGGGACTGAAGAGAAAATTCCACTCTCACTCTGTTGTGAGACGAATATATGTCTTCTTTGCTGTACGGGAACAACATTTTTTTCTTGGGGCACAGTGTCAGAGTTTCATTATCTGAAGCCTTATTCCTTGAGGAAACAAGGCCTGTAATACTCATTTTCAACAGACATCTCTTGTCGTTGTGGTGCGAGGTCTGAACTGTTGTGATCAGACATCATTTCTTTGATTTCATCAAACTTGATATGAATGGACTCAACTATTAGCTCTTCTCTTGTTGTAAACATGAATAATCCCTTCGACTAGTAGAATACCCCACCATGACACATGGATCCCCTTGTACTTCACTTATCCAATTTTCCCCATCTCCTAAAGATATGTAACGAAATTGCAACCAAAGATGTAAGATGTTTTTAATGAAGGTTCCTGTCATTAATGAAATTGGGTGCAAAGACGCCGTCTTTCCATGAGTCAAAATGAATGATTGGATCTGTTCTGAGTATATCAATGCGATTGCAACTGTCTTCTGCCAAAATGATAATGGAAGCTTATAAGCTGAAAAGCTATCGTTGCGAGCACCTCAACAAAGAGTGCTGGTTCAATCTTTCGACAACGCCGTTCTGTTCAGGTGTTCGAGGAGTGGAAGTCTGATTTTCAATGCCTTCTTCTTTGAAATAAGCATGAGGTCTTGTTCAGAACTCTTGCCTCGGACATTAACCCGGACACAAATAACTTAAGCTTCTGAGATTGCGTTGAATCATCGTGAGAAAGTCTTTGAGAACTCTGGTGTTTCATCCCTTGGCAAACGTAGAAAAAGAGTCCAAGTGAAATCTTGGAATAGTCATCAACAATCACCCAGAATCTATTTCTTCTATTTATTCTTGCAACCCGCATTGGACCCCATAAGTCCATGGGAAGTAAATCAGCTTCCTTTAGAAACTTGGGAACAACGTGTGACTAAATGACGCTACTTTTATGCTTTAACTCATTTCCACAAGACGAACAAAGTGTTGACCTGACAAATTCAACTTAGGTAAGCCTGTTACAACATCTTTTCTTTGAGAGTAATGTGTGTAATCAAAGTTAATATGAGAAAGTCTCGATGCCATAACCAACTTGAGATGGTGAAGCTTTAGCCATTAAACAGATTGGAGTTGATGAAGTTGTTTCTTGAAGAGATATTGTATAGAGATCGGATCCACGATTACCAGTTAGTAAATCGTTTCCCTGAAGATCTCTCACAAAACAAGTAGATTTCCTGAAAGCAACCTCCAAATCCGCATCACAGAATTGACCAACCGAGAAAAGATTATGATTGAGGCCTTCGACGTAATAAACCCGTTTGATCATGACATTTCCTTGATTCAGATCTCCATAACCAAGAATTGGAGCAAATTAATCATTTCCAAAATGAACAGTACCCAAAAATTTCTCCACAAAATTACAACACACATATAGCTGATGATTGCTTGTCATGTGCATTGTGCATCCAAGTCACAATGAATGAGATAGTTGTAACAATACAAGAGAATTAAAGACGATGGAACATTGGACATAATGGATTCCTAAGGGAATTAGATATCTTCAAGACATTAGTAATCCTAAGACATGTCTATAGTATGAACAAAATACTGGTTATGATACATCATCTTTCCTGATCTTAAGGCAACCAAATCTTTTTGGCCTAAGAGGCTTTTGTGTCCATTTATATCCTGATTGGACATCTCTTAGCTAAATCCACCATTTCCATTCCTGATTTTATTCTCATACACTTTCTTATGGTAACTCTTTGAATTTCTAAATAAGTGGTACTAATGCAACTGTTTTCCATATGGGGTGTTGCAACAGATTTTGTTTTTGCTTTTCTCTGGGTGTACACTCTATCACTAATGGCACTACCTTAGCTCCCTTAGTTTCTAGCGTTCACAGTCATTCAAGATATCTAGAACACAAGCATCATGATTTTTAATTAAACATACCACATTTTTCCACATTCAGCACAAACAGCATTCCGCATTCAAAGTTCTGGATTTGAACTATCATTACATTCAGTAACAGACTTTGGTTTTCTTAGAAAATACTGAAATCCTATGATGCTTCTTCTACTTCCTACTTTAAACTTCACTTGACTATTGTTTGGCACGACCTTATCTTTAACTTGAGAGCACATAAGCTGTGGTCTGCTAACCAATAGTGTGGATTATACTCCTGAAGATTTAGACACGTGAGGATTAGTATTCCTAGAAGCATGAGGCAACTGTGGTGTTCCTAGTTTGTGTTGTGGTATAGTACAATTCTATACATTCCTGGTTAAGACATTCAGAGATGTAATTTCCATCTTGTTTTCTATCTAGGCAAATTCTGTTGAGTGACTTGTTTAAACAAACCATCCGCACATTAGTTTTATTAACCGACTATTTCGTTTGAAAACTTCTCATTTCAGGAAGAATTTGAAAAAGGAGTCGGTATTCCTAAACTGATGGTTTTTTCTGTGGAATCCGTTGCGAGCATTGGTTGTCGAACAACGATGTTTTCATCAAACTGAGTTTCCACAGACTTCTTTGCATTTCTCAATGAATTTACTATAACTCACTGGATGGCTATGTTCTTGTCTTGCATTTGAAGCTTTCAAACCTGTAGTTCATGATAATTGTTTCACGTTCTTATTTGAAATACATATGATCCGTTTTCTTTGAAACTGAGTTGATTATTCATTTGTTCTTTACATTGTTGTAAAGCAAGTTCAAGAGACATCGAGTGGTTTTCAGAGTTTAGCAAACCACTTTAAATTATTATGAACTTCTTTGTTAACAGATTCAGTTTGTTTCGAAAGCTTTTGTGCAAGACATTCACATTCTTTGACTTTATGAAGATACAAGCATTGTAATTCAGCATAAGCATTTAAATCAGACAGAGAATGCAAATATGAACATGTAACATCTTTAGACACACACTCTTCGAGAAGTAGATCATATATGTTTGAAAAATCAGCCTTTTCAGATTCAAGTTCGTCAACCTCTTTTTCAAGGGATTTAACGTACTCATAATCTTCATGCATTTCTGTTTTAAGTTCATGTTCAAAACGAAAACTATCATTTTGAGTTTTTATGGAAAGAGGCATTAATAAGGTTTTTATCAAAACTTCCATATCTTTAGCAGTTGGCACCCGAAAATAATCACTAGTATGTTTAAACCAAGCTTGATCAATAATTTCTCTAAATTGATTGATGTTAAATGTCATGTCGTTAAAATTTTGTCTACTTTTACTAATGGATTTTGAAACGGGTAGAAAGGCAACGTTTTTAGCAATGTTTGGTTTTGTTCTAACAAACGGTTTTCTCCACATTGTCTTCCTAACTTCTTTTGCGTGTTCTAACTGATAAAGATACTCCAGTGAGGGTGCTTTGAAAATTTCATAAAGACTATTCTGTTTTGTGTAATCATATGGTTTAACATAATCTTTATTCAATTTTGATCTACTCTCATTTGCAAGAGTTATTGTCTCTTCCCTATTGGGGCCAAATCTGTTTGCAAGATTAGAAGTATCATATGGGATCTCATAAAACAGGGCTTTTTAGATTGAGCTTTCTTGAGGTACCTTGGATTAGAAAGGTTTTTCTACCATTATATGTCGAGCATTTTGGTGCTAACATATGAATGGCCTGGATTGACTGATTATGAGTATAAACAATTTCGTTCAAAA
>BQNB010145658.1:0-16683 GCA_026074375.1 Tanacetum coccineum
TGAAATGCTTGTTGTTCTATGACCCTAAAGTTATAAAAATAACAAAAGTCAAACATTCTAGAAAAAAAGAAAAAGAAAAATATAAAAAATATGTGCGGTAATTAGTGTAGATTTATAAAAATGGTCAAAACGAGGCTTTTCAAAGCTAATGATTCTTAAATTCCCCTTGATGAACACTTAGCTACTTTTCGAGATAATTAGTCGAGGAAAATTAAGACTCTTAGTTTTCTAAAGTGTTTACTTATAGCATTGCGTGAGGACACAACAATAGTTTAGTATAGGAGATTTTGGTATGTGCTTAATTGCACATACCTTTGACCTAATAAAACGAGCTTAAATGACCAAAAACGGACATAAAATTGCCAAAAATATGTTTGTTTTGCTTTGTATACTGTGCAGGTATCAGATATTCACTAAAGGACAAAAACGAAGCCAGAACAGACAAAACCGAGCACGGAATTGGAAAGAGCGCGAAAAAGCGAAGCCGAAGACATAAGCATCTTATTGGGCCAACCCGTACCCAAGTTAATGGGACAAATCAACCTATTATGCCATCTAAACAAGCCTTTATATTAAATAAGCCCATAAATCCAATTAATTAAAATCTAGCCCAAAACCAATAACTAAGCCCAAACCAAAAAGGCCCGTTAACCCTTAACTATAACACCCTTTACCCTGTACACCGTTAGTCCTTAGGGACTAACACAGTTAGTCCCTAACCCTTTGCACCGTTAGTCCCTACACCCTTAACACCGTTACACTGTTATCCCAAATCAAACAATAAAACATTTCCCGCTAATTCCCTACACTATTCACCGGTCCCTGTCCTACCCTGCAACCAAACGACAAAACCCTTTTAACCTATTCCCCATAATCAAACAAACCCAATTTAACCTATTACTCAATGAATAAGACAAGCCACGATGGCAATCCTATGAAGGCTAATTAGACAGAATCAAATCAAGGGCTAGGATTCAAAAGCTTGGAAAGAAAGAAAGATTGGAAGGCCAAGATGAAGGGTTCAATCCTCCTCACACAAAAAACACACCCTGCACCTTAGTTTTTATATAAATAGATTAGGTTTTCATTGTAACAGAAAGTAGTTTAGAAGTAGTGTAGTCTTGTTTTTAAATTATTTTCAGTCAGCTTATTGTAACTTTTCTTTAAGTATTGTAAACGTTTTAAGGTTTAATGAAATTCTCAAGTTTTATGTTAAATTCTGTTTTTATGTTAATGTTTCATTGTGTTTGAAAATGTTTGTTAATCTCTTATAGGCTCTTATTTACTTACATTTAAGCTGTTTTACTTAAGCTATATAAACTTCTTCATAGTTTATATAGTTTAAGCCATTTTCACTCAAAAAGCTATATTGGAAGATAAGCCGAATTTGGAAGGGCTTATAGGGGTTTACTAGCTTGTTTTTTTAAACAAGCTAGAGCTTGTAGACAAAGCTCTAAAGAGCCTTTATGCCCTTGTTTAAGCAAAGGGCTTTGTAAGTTTTCATTTTCAATTTTATAGCTTATTTACTGTTTGCTTATTAGACTACTTATTTTCTGCTTTTTATTGCTTATTATTGCTTACTTGTGTTGTTTATTGCTATTTGGTGCTCATTTATAGTTTAGAAATCATTAGTTCAAACTTTTTATAAAATCTGTCATTTTTAGTTTAAGTTTGTCCAATCTATTAGCTTATTGATAAGTGCGTATTTAAGTTTGTTATTTTCTCATTTATGCTTATTACATTTAGTTAATAACCTGGTTTTAAAAACCTAAGCTTAAGATAGTCTAAATCAAGTTTAAAATGAAAAATATAGTTTTAAAGGGGTGTTTGGCACTAGCAGCACTAACCCATGTTAGTGCTGCTAGAGTCTATTTTGACCCATAATATCACTTTGGTTAACCATTTGGAAGTTTAGCAACCTATTTTCAAATAGTTGTTAAGGTTTAAGTGTCTAGGTATTGTTTTTTTTATATATTGAATTTGTGGTACTTTGGTTGATCAAACTGCTCTTATCTTAAGATTTGATTTTTAAGTTGTGTTTAGTAGTTGTTCATGCTTCATATGTGCCTTGGAATGCATTAGAAGTAAGTGTTATTTGCCTGCATTTGTAGTTTTACTTTTTTACCAAAGTCTGCCAATTTTTCTCTATGTGTTCTTAGCATTTAGTTAAAAAGTTCTTTTTCAATCATAAATTTAGGTGGGTTAGAATATGTTTTAAGTTCTAAATTTGATAGCATAGAGTCTTTAGGTGGTAATCTTAATCTGTTTAAGATTATTTGAAGTTTTAGTCATCTTTTACTAGCTTATTTGTAGGGCTGCAATTTGAGTCTTTAGCTTTTTCAAAATCTTTAAAAAAACCAAAAACATCCTTTTAGCCTAAGCTGTCTTTGCCTTTTCAGTGCCTTCTAGCTTATCTTATTTGCTTATTTATAGTCTGATTTGCTTATTAGGTAAATGGTAGTCTGTTTTAAAGCTTATTTTCTTTTCCTTGTTGCTTATTGGGTCTAAAAAAGGCCTAACAGTTAGCTTAAGTCTCTTAGTATTAAAAAGCTTAATCTGTCAATTAAGTTAGCTTATTTCTGGCTTATTATTAGGTTTTATAAAAAGTTCATTTGTTAAAGTTTTTCATTTGTGCTTATTTATTAGTTTTTTAAAAAGAAAACCAAAAAAAATGTTTTTAAAAAAAAAGAGGTCACAGGGGTCGAACTTGTGACCTCCCCTTCACACACACAACACCCTAACCAACTTGCCCTTTTGACTTTTTTGTTATTACTCCCATTTATATTTCTTTTATACCTTTTTTACCCATTTAAGCTAGCAACCTTATTTTAGCTTATTTACACCTTGTTTGAACCATTTTATTTTTCCTAGGCTTAGAATTGTTCAAAATACTTTTCCTTAATTTTTTAGATTTTTCCAATTTAGTTTAGTATTTTTAATTAATTTTTTAGATTAAAACTGTTTTTAATTCATAATAAATAAACTAAAAGTCAAAAAAATATAATTCTTTTTTCTAAAATTATTTTTAGTCATTTAGGACCTTTAAAAATTAAATCTGCATTTTTGGGTTAAAATTTGATAATTTAGGTTTTAGAGTCGCGTTTTTAATTTCCCGTTAACGTTTTTATGCTTAATTCCTTTAATGTCTTAATTGTCTTAATTGTTTACTTGTTTTTACATGTTTTTACGTTTTTTTTAGTAGAAATAGAAATCCAAAATCAAAATCTTGATCATTCAAGCATTGTTCCACAAACCGATTCTCGATTCTCAAATTCACGGCTTCGTCGAGGAAAAACGACCCGAGTCCGGTTTGAACTTTGTTGTTTCAAAGGGAAAATCGATACTTTCGAATATATATATATATATATGTATATATACTTGATTTAACGAATCAATGACGAAAGATAATAACAATGAGCCAAATAACCAACAGCCACAAGCAAACCACAGGAACAGGAAACTTACCTTATCAGACTTACACACCCAATAAAATTGGAAGCATGACTAATAATGGAAACTATCTCACCTAGACCCATTTGACCATAAAAGTCAGCCTCAAAGATCTCAAGTATCATACTCCCTATTTGCGGTTAATATTAATCTTTTTCAATTTGTAGTACTCATGTATGTTGTTGCATTTGGATCCAAAGGCTTTGTTGGGTAAGGATAAAAATACATATCATCGAAACGAATCAGATTTTTTTTAGTTTCTGCAGCTCTATATATCAAAAATAAGGAACTTGATGAAACGGTTGATTTATACTGCCCCTCTACTGACTAAATAACTACATACATCTGTATTTTATTACTTGAATCACTAATAACCATAACAATAATACCTCAATAATATAGCGTAAGTAATAAACAAAGGCATAAGCAAAACATCGGGTCATTCATTCGAGTACATGTGTTAGGATAAAAATTTACTTACATAGAGCTCTTCGCAGGAACGGAGCTAGGGGGTTCCCGAGGATGCACGGGAACCTGATGGAATTTTGTTGCGTAGTGTATATATTTGCTAAAAATCTCGATTTCTTCAAAATGAACCCATTCCCAAAATTATGTGTTACATAATTACTTGTTTTATTTAATTAGTCAAATATATTAAAAAATTTGTGCACCCGATGACTTAATGCTTTGGATCCGCCCCTGGCTCTTCGGATTCCCCAGAATGAAAACGGCCGGTTCTATCTGTATGTGTGCGCCTCCAGTGGTCGACCAAGTCCTCGTAACGCTGATTATTTTTAAACTAAATAGAAACAATATAAAACAAATTAAAAATGAACAATATATAGAAAATATAAACACCTATAAAATATTATAAAAAAAATAAAAATAATAAAGAGTTATACGAATTCATGTCGGCCTTGAGCATATGACTTCGATCCTTGGTAGGTGTGGTGGTTCAACTGTGGTGGTCCAACTATGGTGCTAACCAGACACACACAAAAAATAAACCTAGAGTTACACAATTAGAATTAAACAAAACAAGTGCCCAGTGGTGCATCTGTGTGATGTTTTTGTGTATGTGAGTGGTGATTTCGTCCCCAATGGTTGTTTTTTTGGTAGAGAAGGTGTGGTAAAGTTTGGGTGTAAAAAGTGTTAGGTGAATATCAGATCTGGATATGACATATGTTAACCTTTGGCTACGACATTCTCGTAGCTAAAGTTATTGGTCAAAGTCAAATTAGCTTGGTAATTTATTTAAAAAAAATATTTTTGTCTTCTAGTGCATTTAGCTATGATATTTGTCCTCGCTAAGGGTTTTGGCGGGCTAATGAAATTTTGGTATGCCAACTTTAGCTATGACATTGTCGTGGCTAAAATTACTTTCTGTTTTTTTATAATTTTATACAAGATAATTTAAATTAATTATAAATAAATTTAAAATTATTTAATATATTTACAAATGATTTAAAGTGTCGATGGATCAAGATTGCGTGTAAGAGTTTGTTATTTGAATAAATTAATCGAGATTATATTGCTTTACATGAGATGTTATATATACAAGAGTCGAGGTGATATTGATATACATGAGATGTAATATCTACAGATGAGTCGAGATGATGTTAATATAATATTGATATAAAAGATATTTATAACGGTCCTCGCTATAATAACGACATGTCTAAAACATTATTGAATATGGCAGAGTAAACGACAACAACTTTACTGACTTTGACCAAAACATTATTAGCTTTGACCAGACCATATAGCGACGACATATCATCGCGAAAAGCTCTCATTTTTAACCATAAAAGCATATTTGGTTAACTCTTATCCTTACAAAATGTTATCCTCATAAACTCTTATCCTCTCCCATAACACACACCACCACCACCTAGTTTTGTGGCTTGTGTCGATGGATCCATATGAAGCTTATAAGTGTCCATGTGGAGCAGGATATATAATGCTAAGAAAATCATATCAACCTCACAGTCTTGGTAAAATTTATTATCCATGTCCTCGTTCAAAGGTAAACATTCAAAAATTTCTTTATTTAGATAATATATTGATAATTTGGTTGTTAAAAAAACATTTCTTATGATTTGCTTACTTTGTAACAGCCATCAAAACAATATTATGGATGTTGATATTTTATGTGGAAGGATGATCTAGATCTTCAACTCCTTGTAAGGACCTTCAACGACTCAAGGTTCTTTAGTGGGACCTTCAACAAATCCAAGTTCTTATCATGAACTTTCAACACATCCAAATTCTTCTTCGGGATCTTCTGGATATGAACCAACAGAGTTCTCAAATTGCAAGGTAAAAGATCTAAGGATAATGATGTTAGAGGCAAGACTAAAGATGTTGGAGACAATACTATAAATGGAAAAGCATCCCGAGGATCACGCATGTCAGTCGGCTGCAATGCTTCATGAGCTTTTGAATGATATGGAAATCTTCGTATGGAGTAGTAATCCTTATGTTTATTTTAATGTGTTAATTAATCTGTTATGTTTATTGTAATGTGTTAATCTGTATGTTTGTTTTAATGTGTTAATCAGTCTGCATTAATGTTTATACATTTATCATATTTTAATGTAATTCGTATGCTTTATTTATTTTAGTGGAAATATTGTTTATAGGGTTAAACGGATGAGTTGAGATGATATTCATATACATGATATGTTAAACGGATAAGTCAAAATGATATTAATATACAAGATATGTTAATGGATGAGTCAGATTGATATTGATATATAAGGTATGTTAAAAGGACGAGTCGAGATGACATTGATATACATGAGATGTTATACGGATGGGTTGACATGATATTAATATACTTGAGATGTTAAACGGATAAGTAAAAATGATAATGATATACAAGATATGTTAATGGATGAGTCGAGTTGATATTGATATACAAGGTATGTTAAAAGGATGAGTCGAGATGACATTGATATACATGAGATGTTATACGGATGAGTTAAGATGATATTAATATACATGAGATTTATACCAATGAGTCGAGATGATATCGAGTTAAAAGATATGTTAAATACATAAGTCGAGATAATATTGATATACATAAGATTAGGGCTAAGCAAAACCAACCGAAAACCAAACTGAACCGACAAACCCAGCCGAGCCAAACCGACCGAAACCGAACCGACCATTTTTGGTTCGGTTTTTAGTTTTGTATATTGATGTATATGAGATGTACGGGAGTCATGATATGTTGATATAATATTGATATACAAGATATGTTAAACACAAGAGTCGATATTGATATAGATGAGATGTTATACGGATGAGATTATATGATATTGATATACATGAGATGTTATACGGATAAGTCGAGATGATATTGCTACACAAGATATGTTAAACGGATAAGTTGAGATGATATTCATATACAATAGATGTTAAACGCATGAGTCAAGGTGATATTGATATACATGAGACGTAATATATACGAATTAGTAGAGTGATGTTAATATAATATTGATATAAAAGATATTTATAACGGTCCTCGCTATTATAACGACATGTCCAAAACATTATTGAATATGGCAGGGTAAACAACAACAACTTTATTAACTTTGACCAAAATATTATTAACTTTGACCAGACCCTATTGTTAGACTAATCCCTTATACTAATATGTCCTTGACCATTTGGACCCTCAACTATGCCTTAATGACATTATTTACCCCAACTAATATTTGACCGTTATTTGATGGAAATAACTGTCATAACAATACATCCAGGGATCGTGGTTCTTTTCCTGTATTCTGTCACTTAAGAGAAACTCTCTCAATCAAACACCCATTACTTGAGATAAATCCCTCCATCGGATATGTGACATTACTACCGGAATCGACGAATCCTAAAGTTATGGCTTCATCATCCAATCCTAATCCTCAGTCGGTTCTATCATCAAGTAAGTTCTCTTTAACAGCCTCGGGAAGATTATTTCGGATGTGAATTTTTTTTATCGAAAGAGGAACGAGTTCGTCTACTGGTCAGTTCTCCTGGAGCTTCAACGACTCCAAGCTATTCTCCAGGACCTTCAACACATCCAAGTTATTCTCTAGGACCTTCAACACCTCACAGCTATTCTCTAGGACCTTTAAGAAATGCAGAGTGCTCAAACAGCAAGCTCTTGCTTAGAAAGATAAAGGTACTCGAGGCAACAGTGGAAATGTATATGCATCCGGAACAACACACACTTAATTCAACTGCACAACTTCACGAAGTTTACAATGACATGGGAAAACTTGGTTTGGAGTAGTTTGTCATTTGAAATGTAATTCGTATGCTTCATTGTAAGGTGTCTGTTTATGCGTCTATTATCATTGTAAGGTGTTTGTTTAGAAGCTTTCTACAAGTGTCTATTCAAGTGTCTGTGAAAGGTGTCTGCTTATGCGTCTATTATTGTTGTAAGATGTTTGTTTAGAAGCTTTCTACAAGTGTCTATTCAAGTGTCTGTGTCGAATTAAACTATGTTTAAGTGTCTGTTTGCAAGTCTCGTATGATTATCGGTCTAAGGTCTCTCACTTGTGTTTCTACATGTGGTATGTATAATATTTAGCTAAAGGAATGTTTGTTTTTGTGTTACTTGATGAATGTGCATCCTGAAAAGTATACGGTATCATGTTCAACTCGAAAGTTTGAAAATGACAAGTTTAATTAAACGAACCGAGAAACCATACCATGAGATGTAGTGTGAGTCGAAATTATATTGGCATGCATGTGATGTCGGCGTGTCGTGTTTATATTGATTTAAAATTATATTTAAAAATAATATATAAATGTATAAAACATTTTTAAATGGTTATCAACTTTAGCTACGACATTGTCGTAACTAAGATTCAGGGTTTTTTTATCAAATACATATACGAAAAAGTGTGGAGGGAAACGAAAGAGTGGAGGGAAACGAAAAAGTGAGGAGGGACAATTTTAGCTACGACATCTGTCATAGCTATTGTGATTCTCTAAATTTTTTTAACAATTCTACATAAATTAATGCTTTAAATGTATATTAAATTCTTTCTTTTATAAAAAATTATTTTAATTATGTTATTATTTTAGCTACGGCGAATGTCGTAGCAAAAATGGTTTTATCCTTATTAATAAGCGAACTTAATAACAAATAAGTGGACTAAATTACAAAAATATATTTTGCAAATTTTGAAAAATAATGGCGAGGACTTATGTCGTTGCTAAAGTAGTGGGCCACGCAGTCAACCATTGACACAAAAAATGTGTTGAATAAGTGGGCCATATGCCAACTTTAGCTACGACATGAGTCGTAGCTATATTTTTTCCTTAGCCAAAAGTTGAAATTGTTGTAGTGCCAAGTTGTCCGCAATCGGTCACCCCGTTGTTGGCATTGATAAATTACACTGGTTTCTTTGTGGTTTGGGTCCTTCGTACGAAACTTTTTCTACTGCTATTCGGGCCACAAAACCCGCTCCTATGTTTCATGATTTGGTCACACAAGCAGGAAGTCACGAATTGTTCCTACAATCACTACATGGTACATCCACACCACCAGCTGCTTTTCATGTTGAAACGACCAACAACAATTCTGATCAAGGTCGCGGTCGTCCTTTTTCTAATCGTGGTAATCATTCTTGTGGCATGGGACGTGGTCAGAATCGTGGTCAAAATCGCAGACCACCTCATTGTCAGTTATGTCGAACAAATGGCCATTATGCCAGCTCCTGTCCCAGTCTTCATACCTATGCTACTCAAGCTTCACCTTCTTCGGATGAATCTTTAGCTAAAGCCTTCCATGCCCAATGCCATGTTACCACCAATACTCTCGATTGGCATGTCGACTCGGGAGCTACTAATCACATGACTCCTACTTGTGACTCTCTCCACCATTTGTCGCCTTATCCAGGTAATGCTAAAGTCATGTTTGGAAATGGTAAGACACTTCCAATTACTCACATGGGCCCATCAACTATTTCACATAACATTCCATTAAGAAATGTTCTTGTTATTCCTACACTTAACAAGAAATTGCTTTCTGTGAGTAAGCTAACAATACTTACGATGAAAAAGGTTTATAAAAGAGAATTAATTTCTACACTCATATTTTTTATCATAAGACTCTACTTTATGTGTTATATAATTGTTATATACACTTGAATGTCTCAATCAAGATCAAAAGTGTGCAAGTTACATTCCTTTACAAATGGATCCACATACATTCCTAGCTTCATAAGTAGTTTAATAGTAGTGATCACATATACTGGTATAAACAATAAATAAAATTTCTCATAGCACACACCCATTGGCGGAGACACGGAGGGGCCTAGGGGCAAGTACCTCCCTAGCGAAAAAAATTGTAGTTTAAAATTTTTAAAAAATTCGAGGTTTTTTGTAATATGCCCCTTCTAAGAACCAATTTTTGTGCATTGTCTATCTTACCCTTGACATAATTTAAGTAAAACTGATTCCATCTTTTTTTTGTCGCTAAAGAATCGCGTGTTATAACAACCCACAATTTTCATCAATGTAATTATCCATCTATTAAATTAGATGCAATGTTCATCAATGTAATATCTACTTATTAAATTAAGTACAACCATTTTCACGGAAATATTTTTGCTTTATTCTACCCATTATGTAAAGTAACTTACATAATCAAACTAAACGAGCTCACGCAACAACCAATGCCAACTATATCTATGTTTATATTATGTAAACATCCTAGTATGTCAAGTCTATGTTCTAAAATCATTTTTACCAAATACGTTATCTATTTAACGTACTTTCCATAAAATTTTATCAAAACGAACTTTAAACGTTAACGTTTATGTCAAAACCCTAATTATATGTAATGTTTACATATAAAATAAGTGTACAAGCTTTCAAGGCATGTGTACAAATGTACAATGCATAACTTTTGAATATATCTTCCTCCTAAATCAATGTACGACTCCCTAAAGTTCAATGTACAATCCGACTAAGCATAAATTCAAACTAGCTTATTTTCCCTTAATTTTTCATTCTAGATTTCGTATAAGCTCTTAAGCATGAGTTACAAACACTTATAGAAAAACATTTAAACAATTTTCTCCATAATCCTAAAACCCTAGCTCATCCAAAACCATAAATCCTAACCCAAAAATTCTAATCTACCTGAAACACCTAAACTAGTTCTAAACTAAGTTAAACCAAGCAACCGCCCTAACTCCACCATGATCCACCAACTTGCTAGCCACCTTCAGCACATTGTCACCACCCTCGCACCCAAGCACCTCCACTAATCACCTACTAGTCACCTTGAGCTCTAAGAAAACCACCTAGCCACATCATTTGATTTTTGAACCATCACCACCTCCATACACCTTGCATAGCTATGCCATAGACTTCCTTGGTCTCCACTCTACTATTACTTGGTCCTTACTTCACTTACCTTGGCCACCACACCAAGTAAACTTGGCCACTACTCCATTTCAAGCCCTATATAAGCCGAAACATACACATACATTCAAATTCACCATCAAAGCTTCATATTACTTCAATTCATGATCTAAACAAGTCCAAGGAAGATTAAGAAGAAAGTATTCAGCAAGTAGAAGCCAAGAAACAAGAAGAAGAAGCCTTAGAACTCGTCTCCAAGCCATTCGAACCAAAACCCTCTTTTTCGACCTATTTTCAAGTTTGTAAGCTTTCTACTTGTTCTATAAGCTCTTGCCTTGTTTTAAAACTTTCATAAGCTTTATTAGATCCTATATAAATCACTTGTTTAAGCCTTGAACCACAAACCCACATGGTTTGGTTTTCCTAAACCAAACGAACCCGTTTTGGATTTTTAAGCTCACAAGCTCATTTCATAAGCTATAAGCTCGTAAAAGTAACTTATTATAGCTTTAGTAATAAGATATAACCTGCAAAATTGATTTCTAAATCAAAAATATCAATATTATGGTTTTTGGACTTAATTCGCAAATGATTTCATGCAAAGGGGTATATATTGTAACATTTTGAAACTGATAACTAGAGGGGCTAAAAATGTAATTTTCCTAAAGTTATAACGCCAAGGGGCTATTTTTCCATTCTTTAAAGTTAAGGGTTTAAATATTTTAAAAGTTATATTAAAAGGATTAACTTTGTAAATATATAAACCAAGGATATATATTGCCATTTTTGAAACTATAAGGGTATAAAATGTAATATTTTTATATTTATTATAAAAATATATTTAAATATTATAAGACTCGATTTTATTAAAACCCGACACATTTGTCATTATCATTTATCGATCAAAACACTATAAAACAATTATGTTATAAATATAACATAATTTACCATCCACTAGCTTTTGAAGAAACCTAAAATGATAAATTCTTATCATTTAAACTATAACGTATCACGTTACTAGGGAATTTCATGTAAGAGGCCTTCATTTTGGTAGACGTTTTGACGAGTTGCTGGATTTACGATTTAAAGTGTCCTAGCTCCTCAAACGTTTACTACATGACCTCTGGATTATGATAGCCCGAACAGTGATACAATGTTTTCACAAGTTAACAAACCAAAAACTGTTAAACTTTATGAAGTAAAGTTTTGTAATATAATCAATCAAACTAAGACTTGACATATTACCCCAGGTTGCGTGACGAGGCTCTTTACTTCTATTTAAATTAAATTTTAAATCAATCAACTACCTTATCAAGGTGAGTTCATAGTTCCACCTTTACATGTTTTTCTAAACTCCGTGGAGAGATACATGCTATAAACATGAATACAAGTGTTTTTCCAACTGTATGCTATCCTGATATATTATTGCTTTTGTTTACCGCCATTACAACATCTTTTAATCATGAACCATTAGTCACTTGCGAGTGAACGCAAATATTGTAGATAGATCTATTGGGGATGACGACTCCCGTTGGTGTACCCGTACATTAGGTAACCAAATGCACTATTTTGAAAATAATGGGTAACTTTGGCAAGTTACCTTTCTGAGAGGACTTTGGTTCCTCAAATGTCACTGATGTGATTTCTATGTTAACGTGTTGATTACATGAGCTCAGAGCAATAATACTGTTTCCATGATAATTGTACATGCATGCAATTATCACCACTACAATGACTTGTATTCAACTATTACATTTCAAACCTATGAATTTCACTCAGCCTTTGTGTTGACTCTTTTAACATGTTTATCTCAGGTAATTAAGCAATCTATGGCACGGAGTGGCATGGACTTGAAGGCGTCCAAACTTGTTATCATTCAACTTTATGTTTTTCAATGTATTTTGGGACCTCTTTTTTGTAAAACTCTGATATATTATTGAATGATAACTAAATTTTTCAAAACGTCTATTTTGAGTCGTTTTCTATGATTATGACTGTTGATTCATGAAGTAATACCCCCAAACTTAGCTTCCGCTGCTATGTCAAATATCGGGGTGTTACAGATTGGTATCAAGAGCCGTGGTTATAGAGAACAAGGTTAAAACCTAAACTATAACTACTTTTCCATCCAAGAAAGTCCTCCGCGCCACTACATTTCCTGAATAGTATGTAAAGATACATAACTATTATATAAATAACTTATGTTATTTTACACTAGGTTGTTACAGAATTATGTCTACTCCTGACTATATCTACCCCTATTATCGTCCCATCTGATTCCGATGTTGAGGATGCTTTTTCCTCTATGAATACTCCTAACTATACTCCAGCTTCACCGAACTATTTCCCAACCTCACCGGGAAACACCTCTCCTGATCCTTTAGATGATTTATCTAAGTATCTTTTGGCCTCACTAGCCATCTAACCTTTCCACGATGATCCGTATATGAATGTTATGCAAGCATATGATGCTATTGATAATGAATCACCTATTCCACTACCACAAGCTCCTATTGCTCCACCAACTATTTTGCCACCATCATCAATGTTTGATCCCTAAGATTTCTTTCATCCTGAAAAGATTTTACCACCTAAGAAACGAGCCCGTTCCCGACCATCCTCCTCTACTTCTGCTCTACCTTAAGTATTTGAGATTG
This sequence comes from Tanacetum coccineum, assembly GCA_026074375.1. Lineage (NCBI taxonomy): Eukaryota > Viridiplantae > Streptophyta > Magnoliopsida > Asterales > Asteraceae > Tanacetum > Tanacetum coccineum. The sequence goes on from BQNB010145658.1 coordinate 13,488, forward strand.
GAGAAAGTTCTCATAAGATGCCTATGGAACATCATAAGGAGCGGATTGAGACTATTCTGAATCACTTAGATGAACTCCCTCTTGAGTGCATTGAGCACATGGAAGATAAGATAGAAGGTCTTGGTAATGGTTGTGTAATCATTTAGCAAGATTTTGACATACTAGAATATGAACTTCATGAAGCCCATGCCCAGATTGCTAGATTTCAGAAAAAGCAAATGGGACATGACGACGAGGTTGTTCTTGCTCGCGTCAAGACTTCTACTCTAGAGATACTTATCGAGGATATCCAGATTCGCCACCTGTCAGATATGAAGAGTCTTCTGGACAAGATTCATAAGCTCAAGAACCAAAAGGGAGGACCACCACCACCATACTACTAGACTAGATCCTTATTGTTTACAGCTTTTGTTAGAATCCAACCACTGGATGTGTGGCATAAATAATGACACTTGTCAAATTTTGACTATGTAAAATATGTAGACAAGTTTTTTATGACTTAATACAGTGGTGATTTCAATTATACCTTGCTGTTTTATGATATCGTTTTATGTCATGGTTGTCGATCCTAAATTCTGTAGTCTTGATTTACCATGGTTCTCTTACCATTCGGTTTTCTTGAACCTTTATCATGGATACCATTGGGTGAAATCGTATGCACAATGTCTTGATTTCACCTACACCATCGCCAGACTATCCTTTGATGAGTTATCTAAATGGTCACTGGAAAATGAACCAGTCCCCGAGAAACCTAATGAGTTAGATGCTTGTTAGAGTGTCAATTCTAAACTTCTCCGTTATATCTTGCAATGTGATATCAAAGAATGATCACAAGTCTTTGTATAATAATGAGAATTTTCATACCTTGACTTGTGATATGACTATATCATTGAATATATTCTTATTCTGTGTTGTTTTGTAAATGTTGATAGAATGGCTCCTAAGAGGACATCAACATCTGCAGCACCGGCCATGACTCAAGCTGCCATAAAGAAACTAGTTGCTGATAGTGTTTCTGCAGCTCTTGAAGCACAAGCTGCTACCATGGCAAATACCGTCAATACTAATAGGAACACCGAACAAAGATAAGCTCATGTAGCAAGAAAATGTAGCTACAAAGAGTTCATGAGCTGCCAACCTTTCAATTTCAAAGGAACGGAAGGTGCTGTTGGCCTCAGCCGCTGGTTTGAACGAACTGAATCAGTATTTTCCTGTAGCAACTATATCGAGGACTGCAAAGTGAAATTTGCTACTGGTGCTCTAACTGAAGAAGCTTTATCCTAGTGGAATTCATTCGCCCAGCCTATTGGAATAGATGAAGCCTACAAAATTTCCCGGACCTAATTTAAAGCACTCTTAATAAAGAAGTATCATCCTCGAACCGAGATCAAGAAAATGGAAGATGAATTTTATAATCTGACTGTAAAAGGAAATGATCTCAAGACTTACATTAGAAGATTCCAACAGTTGGTAATCTTATGCCCAACTATGGTGCCAAATTCTGAGAAACTTTTGGAAGTCTTCATCGGGGGATTGCCTTAGAGTATTGAAGGAAATGTTACTACTTCAAAGCCTCAAACTTTGGAGGAAGCCATTACCATAACTCAAAGGTTAATGGATCAAGTAACAAAGCACAATTATGTGCACGAAACCAATGATCATAAACGAAAGTTTGATGATAGAAGAACCTTCACCAACAACAACTACCAAAACAACCATAACAACAACAATATCAACCGCAACAATGAACACCACCAACAGCAGAATAGAAGGCAATAAACTGTTAGGGCTTATGCTGCCACCCCAACTGAGAACAATAGGTATGTTGGAAGCCTTCCCCTGTGTAAGAAGTATACCTTTCATCACACAGGACCTTGCACTGCCAAGGGTCAGACTTGCAACAAGGTAGGTCATCTGACCAGGAACTACAGAAATAAAGGACCAGCCACTGGAAGCAACCTGCAGCCAGTGTTAGTAACTTGTCATGCCTGCGGAGAGAAGTGGCATTACAAAAATCAGTACCCAAAAGCAAACAACAATGCACATGGTAAAGCATACATGCTGAGGGATAAGAATGCTCACCAAGGCCCAAACGTAGTCACAGGTACGTTCCTCCTAAACCAAAATCCAGCTAGAGTATTATTTGATTCAGGAGACGACTCTTGCTTCTATGCTTAATATCCCACCAATTACACTAGATACCACCTATGACATTGAAATGGCCGATGGAAACCTAGTAGGCACTAATACCGTTATCCAGGGTTGCATCCTGACTTTGTCATTGAACTTGGTAGTTTCGATTTTTTCGTTGGTATGGATTGGTTATCCAAGTATCATGCTAAAATTATCTATGACGAGAAAGTCGTCCACATCCCTATCGACGGTGAAACTTTGATCATTCGAGGTGATCGAAGTAAAACCCGACTAAGCCTCATATCCTGTATTAAAACCGAAAGGTATATATCCAGGGGATGCCAAGTTTTCATAGCCCAAGTAATGGAGAAGAAGTCAGACGAAAAACGACTGGAAGATATACCAGTAGTTAGAGAATTTATGGAAGTTTTTCCTGAAGACCTACCCGACCTTCCTCCGATTTGCAAAGTAGAATTTCAAATTGACTTAATGCCAGAAGTGGCACCTGTAGCCCGATCACCTTACAGATTAGCTCCTTCAGAAATGCAGAAACTATCTGACCAACTACAAGAGTTAGCAGACCGAGGTTTTATCTGACCGAGTACTTCGCCTTGGGGAGCTCCTGTCTTATTAGTTAAAAAGAAAGACTAATCTTTCAGAATGTGTATCGATTATCGGGAGTTGAATAAACTCACCATAAAGAATCGTTACCCATTACCCAAGATCGATGATTTATTCGACCAACTTCAAGGTTCGAGTGTTTACTTGAAGATTGACTTAAGATCAGGCTATCACCAACTGAGAGTCAGGGATAAAGATATTCCCAAGACTGCTTTCAAAATGAGGTACGGACACTACGAATTCTAAGTAATGCAATTTGGTTTAACTAACGCACCTGCTATGTTCATGGATCTCATGAACCATATGTGTAAACCATACTTGGATAGATTTGTGATAGTGTTCATCGATGATATTCTCATCTACTCCCGTAACAAAGAAGAACACGCAAATCACCTGAGAATAATCTTGGAATTACTCAAAAAGGAGAAATTATATGCCAAGT
>BQNB010145659.1:0-11488 GCA_026074375.1 Tanacetum coccineum
GATAAAGGTTTTTAAACTCATTTTATGGGTTTACAATGACTCTTGGTTGCTTACTTGAGAATGAGATGGTCTGAAAATGAGTAAACGGGTCAAAATTATAATTAGGGTACAATTAGGGTTTTCTGGATTTGTTTCTTGTATAATTGAAGTAGAATGATGAAATGATAATGGATTATGATTGAGAATGTTGTAATTTATGTTATTATAACTTATTTAAGTATTGGTTTAGGTTTACAATGGATAAAAACGAAGAAACGAGTCATGGTTTAGAAACTAGCTCGGTTTTAGGGTTTAGGGTTTTGAATTAGGGTTTTGAGTATAAAAAGATGTATGAAAGCTTATGAATTGAATAATTAGGGTTTACACCTTGTAAAATGAGTGTAGTAACTTGCTTAAGTGGTGGTGAAGAAATTAGAATGAAAACGGAGGTAAAACGGCTATTTTAGAGATCATGCTTAATGACTTGTACATTGAGCTTTTAGAGATTTGTACTTTGAGTTGAAGGGATTTTATATTTCAAATGAGATCTTATATTGCTTGTACATATGCTTTAGCAGCTTGTGCATTCACTTTAGATATTAACCCTTTATGAAATTTGGGTTTTAGAGGCATACGATAACGGTTTAAACCCCGTTGAGATATAACGTTGTGAATGGTACATTATAGGAATAATGTACTTTGTAATAATGATATTATGATATTGACTTGACATGTTATGATGTTTGCTTGACATAGGATTGTCATAGATAGGTTGCGTGAGCTCGTCTACTTTAGTTATGACATACTGAGATATATAAGTAATGTAATAAAGCGAAAAATTTCCCCGTATAATTGTGATCATAGTAAAATAGATTGATTATGCATTTGATGAAAATTCTAGGTTGTTATACCCACTCACTTCGAGAAGTCCATGACTCTCACTCGCTTCTTGTACCATGAAACTATTTTCAAAGAACTTAGTGTTTCGTGAAACAAAAATCTTGTTTTCGAGTGGATAGTAAAAGTAGTAACCCATTGTTTCCTTAGGGTATCCTACAAAGATACACTTAATGGATCTGGAATTAAGTTTTTCAAGCGTGTCTCACTTTATGAGTGCCTTACAACCCCAAACCCTTAAGTAGGACAAATTGGGAGCTTTCCCATGCTATATTTCATAAGGCGTCCTATCAACCTTCTTGGTTTGAACCATATTGAGAATGCGACCTACAGTCTCGAGAGCATATCCCCAAAAGGATTTTGGCAGAGTTGTTAGATTCATCATGGATCGAACCATATCAAGTAAAGTCCGATTCCTCATCTTATACACCCCGTTATGTTGTGGTGTATATGGTGAAGTTAGTTGAGATACGATAGAACAAATTTTCATATGATTAACAAACTAATGACTCAGGTATTCTCTTCCTCTATCAGATCGAATAGCCTTAATCTTTTTACCGAGTTGATTTTCAACTTCATTCTGAAAAACCTTGAATTTTTCAAACACCTCATGTTTATATTTCATCAAGTAAAAAAAAACATAGCGACTGAAATCATCTGTAAAGGTGATGAAGTAATTAGCACCCTCTCTCGACATAGTTCTAAAAAGGCCACATACATCAGTGCGTATAAGTCCTAATAGATCCTTTGCTCTTTCCACTTGATGTGGAAAAGGCTTCTGTGCCATCTTCCCAGATATACAAGACTTGCATTTCTTATGTGATTCATCGTGGGTGGGTTGCAGGAGCCCATCACGCTGAAGCATGTCTATACGTTTCTTGTTTATATGTCCAAGATGACAATGCCATAGATTATAAGAGTCCAACTCATGTTTGGCTATTTTATTGCTAATATTAAAATTAGAACTAACATTTGGATAAAGATTATGCATACCTATTTCATAAATATCATCACGTGGAATTGCATTGAAATAAAATGCATTATCTTTGGAAACAGAAATACCATAATTCGTAAATGTATGAATATAACCATTCTTAACCAAATGAGAAATTGAAACAACGCCCCTAGTAACAGTAGGTACATAATGACAGTTGTCTAATACAACTATTAAACCACTAGGAAGAATTAAATCAAAACTCCCGATAGCTTCAATAGCTGCACGCATCCCATTGCCCATGTACATATTTAAAGCTCCATGTTTCAACTTCCTGTTTCTTTTAAGTCCCCGAGAAGTATTAAAGATATGAGTTCCATAACCCGTATCATACACCCAAGCGTTATTAGAAATAGCATAGAGTTCTATGGTAAAGATACATGAATTACTAGCCTTGCTAGCATTCTTTTTCTTCTTTAACTCAGCATGGTGGGACGAACAATTCCTCCTCCAGTGACCTACCTTCTTACAGTGGTGGCAGACAGAGTCCTTTGCCGGATTATCTCTCTTAGGTGGCGGTAGGATCTTGGTCTTGGGAGCATAAGCAAGCTTATTCTTTCTCTTGGCCTTACCCTTTGTCCCTTGCGGTTTCTTCTTGTCCTTCTGGATCTTACCCTCACGTATCGCTAACACATCGGGGGTTTTAGCCTTCTTCGGAATACCTTTCTCATGGAGTTTTAGCATAGCATGTAATTCAGCTAGCGTCTTCCCTATGCTAAGCATGTTATAGTTCTGAACGAACTGATCATAGTCTTTGTTGAGAGAATTCAAAATAAGACTCACACCAAGTTCATTTGGCATTGCATAGCTTAGGCGTTCTAAAGTGTCCAGGTAGCTTTTCATCTTTAAGAGATAAGAGCTTACTGACTGACCATCTTCCTGTTTGCAAGCGTGAAATGCTTTAACTGTTTCAAACAGTTCCTGTTTAGCCTGCTCTTCAAACATTGTTTTTAGTTCTTTCATCATATCAAATGCATTGTATTTCTTCAAAGTCCTTTGTAGGTCTGGAGACATATTTGACAGCATAAGACATGCAACCTCCTGTTCAGAATTGATAGTCTCATAGTACTGGTCAATAGTGTCAGGATCAGCAGTTTCAGGATCAGGAACGAGTCCAATGGGCTGTTCCACAAACTTTATCTTTTTCTCGTACATGAGAACAATTGTAAAATTACGATACCAGTTTGTGAAATTCGAACCAGGAAGTTTCTCCGCCAGGAGAATCGACCTGATAGTCGTATTGTTTGTGTTTTGGGCAACAACACCCATCTATAAAACAATTAAAAGTTCAGAAAATATTAGTATTTTCGATAATTATCTCTAATAAAATTAACTACCCATGTTTTTTAAAAATAAACAATTAATTTTAGCAAGAGTCTAAGATCCAACTTAAGGATATATCAATAATGCAGTTGATCTACTAGAAATGATATAACTCAAAAGGTAATCTGCGTGAGATAATTGCCTACATGTGCAACTCTTAGATTTATGGGGAACAAGGCAATATAATCTAGAATTATAATGTCAAGTAGCATGTTTCACCCCATCGTGTGCCACGGGTCGAAGGTATGACCAACCATACTTGATATAAGTAGTCCAAAATTTCATCTGTAATTTTACAGTCTTAGGTCTGACCATACAATTGTTATATTACCTTGTCTTGTAATTTACCTAAGACAGTCTTAGAGTAAAAGACAAATTTAAGTGATAAAAGTTTTGGATGGCACTGACTTAATTTTAGGGTATTTATTGATAAAACAATGTTACCAAAATCTGTGTATAAGGAAGCATGCATACAGCCTTATGATACTAGTTTATTTTTAAAACCTTTCTATTTTTGTTTTAAAAACTTTTCATAAATCCCTCAATTTTATAAATTTTCATGCCATTTATAAAATTAGGGTTATCCCTTTTACAAAATTTCTAAGTATAAAATCTTACTACCGATAAGGTTAATTCCCCATGGGAAATAATCAATCCCTAGTAACAATTTTAAATATACTTAAAATACTGTTAAAACATTTTATATATTATGTGATTTCTTGCCTGTTCCGTCGACAGGTTCTCTTTGAAAACTACTAAACCCCTACGTTATAGAACGTTTTGCAAGAAAAATTACAAAATTATAGCCCATGATTTTGCAAAGTGTATGTATCAATATGCACACCATAAAAATTATGTACTTTTAGTCCATATTAATTTTGAAAATCATTTTTGCAAAATTATAAAACGCCACAAAAATAAAACATGCAAAACATATAAGCAAAATTACCATACTAAATTAATATTTATTACGCATTAATTTCAACTACGGGTTTCTCTAATATTGCAATTAAAATAATTCACATAACAAATTCCCATGCATATAAATATTTAAGCTTCATAAATCATGGGTTACATGCATGTAATCCATGGTTGACAATTTAAGACAAGATAAATAAGCAATAAATATTTATAGCAAATCTAAACGCAATTAAAACAATTAAAGCTTTTAGATCTAAATCATGCAAAATATATCCCTATATATTATTACCTTAATTATGTATCATTTTTAAGCAAGATTATTTCTCTAGATAATTTCCTAAAATAAATATTCACATAAAAAAGCAACAATTACACATATATAGGCGCCAGATTTTACATAATCTTGTAAAATATCTCCATATATATAATTTCCTTAATTACGTGACCAATTAAAGCAATATTATTTCAATAAATAATTTCTTAAAATTAATTTTCACATAAAAAGGCAAAAAATAACACATATTGTGGGCATATTTTACATTATTATTTACGTTTTTTATGTAATTACTACGCTATATGATATGGCTCTGATACCACAGCGAAAATTGTTATCTAAATCCTCCCCTATATAAAACAAGCTATCCTAAACTAGATCTCCTCCAAAAACTCTTAGAAAATGACACCTGGCATTCTTTTTCATCCGATGGCGAATATTCAATTTAGTCTTTCAACAATAATTGTCAAAAAAACTCTCAAGAAAAAAACGCCCCAAACAAATTCTCACACGAAAAACCCTAATCAAAAATTTAAAAATCACAACTAACAACTGTTCCAACTACGGAATCAAATCCCAAAGGAAATAATCAAATCCCTCGAATCAAAAAACGATCCCTAACAAATTAACCCTCAAACTTATGTTAAACCCTAACAAAAACGATCAAGGTTGTTTGATTTTGGTCAAATTTATCTTTTAATTTTTCTTCATTTTTTGAGGTTTTTAATTTCATTAATTTTGGTTGATTAAAACTCTTATGTTCTCTTGAAATTAGGATTGAATTCGTGGATCAAGGAAATTCATCAGATAATAGAGGTAATTTCCCAATTTAGGTTCTAATTGAATTTAAATTAAGAATTTAGCTGTTAAATCGATTAAATTGTGCATTTAATTGTTAGTGTTAGCGGATAAATTTAGGCTTTAGGTGATTATAAATATGATCATTTCTGTTTGGAGCTATGAGTTCTCCTTTTTTAGTGTCAATTCGTGTAGGTGGTTATTTTAGAAAAAATCAATTCGTGTGCTCATTCCGGTAATTTTTATGATTAGGGAAATTGAAAACCGCACATTATTAAAATCTAGGCTATTTGAGATTGCATATAAAAAACCGCTTATTCTAATGGGACTGAATATAAAAAACTGGTTATTGTTAGTTTAGGTCACTTCTCTCTCCTGCGCCATTACTGATGGACAAAGAACAATGGACTGTTTACTGGGAGTGTTGGGTATTATGATAAACGTCGGATGGTTTTTGTTTACATCCATAACACAAACAAACTAATTCTTAATAAGATTTTGCTTATTATGGGACTGTATTTGCCTATTGTGGTTTCATATTTATATAGTATTATGTTTGGATCTCTTCAAAATAGCTAAAGCTCAACCAAAACCATTATCGTGTTTTGATACATTAGATGAAGATGAATAGTTATGAGGATGTTTTGCTTGGAAGTGGTTGTGTCTACATTTTAAAACTGCTTATCTGTTTAAGAGTGTTTTGGTCTCTCATAATGCGTTAAATGTTTATTGGATGCACCCTTGGCTTAAATTCAGTCGCTTTGAAGTTCTTTGGGAATTCAAACTAAAATTCCCTTTATTTCTTTTATTGCAGGATTTGGTGGCCACAAAGGGAAATAAATTTGAAGCCTACTTTCTCGAGCGTGCATTTGCTTACGGGGGTGTATACTTTCACATTCTTACCACATGTCGTGAGTGTTTCTTTTACTCCATCATTATTCTTTGCATCATATCTCTTTATGAAATTCATTGCTCAAAAAATTGGTGCATTGGGCTTAAATTTCCCGCGTCTCATGTAAACCAGACCATTGGACGTGATTATGATGAGAGTAGCAATGTTTCGTTCTTATTGAGTGATGCTTATAGGTACCTTTTTAAGGAATTTATGCTTAACTTGATCATAGGATTTTACAAACGCCTCTACTGAATTTTCTATCAGAATCTTATTATTTTTTCCTCTAATTTTCATTTCAGGAATAGCCCATGTGTTGCAAGAGAAAACAATATTAACTAAGTTTCATTTTGTGCCATATCATGTGTGTATCTTCGGGTGAGTTTATTACATTTATAAATAGTGCCATTTCAGTTAATAGTTTTTTCAGAGCCTCAATTTGTATTTTACTTTATCTTATAATAGTATTTGACATAAAATAGATGAAAATCTAATAGGATACCACTTTCAAATAAGCTACTGTTTACACAGCCCTTCCTTAGCTGAAAGCTGCTTATTTTGACCCAAAAGTCGATAAAGTAGAAGTAATTTGGTTTTATAGCTTCTTTCTTATTTTTTAAGGTTGTGTTTCGATTGGGATAGATTTTCTTTAGCTTGGGTCGTCTAGGAACATGTCAACTCGTCCTAAATTTACTGCCCTTGATTGTGTTTCATAGATCTTTGCCATTCTACTTAAGGGGCGTTTGACTAAGCTTATCAGAAGTGCTTAATGTGTATTTTTTTTCTAAAGAATATTAACTTATACTTAAGTGAATTTTGACTTGTTTAGTTATGGATAAAGATCATTGCATATTTAAAGGAGTCATTGCGTATTTGAAACAGAGGTTTATTTTACATAGCTGACCTATAATCAAAATCAGTTATTCTATGTTAATGAATAGTAATAGGAAGTAACGGCATAATGATAACAAATGCGATAAGAACTTATATTAAAAAAAATTACAATCATGACATAGTGACATGTCCCTCATTTGATGTAGAGAGATGCTAATTTTGGTTCTGCAATCCAATGAATAGATTAAGCAATTTTACAAACTAAATCCTGTTTGTACATTAATTCCATACATCCCCTTAAATTACACTTAAAAATTGTTTTAGCATAATCAAAATTGAATGATTTAAATGTTGAACCAAATGGTTTGGCAGACGGGTCACACACACTATCGATTCAATAGTATAACGTCTGACCCGCCAAATAATCTATAACATGTATTTACTAATTCAGACAATATTTGTGAATCAGATTAACAGTAACACAATTTAGGCGATCACTGTTAACATACATGAGGGACAATAGGAATTTATTCTATGCATATGAGATTATACATGCATGTAGTATATGCATGTATGTGACAATCATAAATTAATCATACGAACAGATTCATGCATGTATGTGACAAACAAATTCATGCATGCCTATCAATATTGATCTATGAATAGGATTAAGGATTTTCATATGTGGGTGTGTATCTCATGGATCAGTTTTAATAAAAGGGGTAATGTTTGGTTGGGGGAAGAAAATTGTGGGAAATAAAATTAGCCTAATTTTCTATGTTTCAAATTCTTGCAGTAAATTCTTTGACTTTCCATGGGCATGTGATATCGAAGAAGACTGGTCTGTCCTGCCTTGCTAGAAGTTATATTTTCTGTCGTGTTCAGGTTTTTAAATTGCTTTATGATTTGTACTGAGAAACACGATGATATTGATGTTGGTATGAGCTCTCTTTATCCGCTTTTGCCTTGCTGCATCATTCTTACTCTAACTGATAATTCATCCAATGGTCTACTGCTGTGGATAAGTTTTATTTGAATTTTTATCTTGGCCATGTTCGATTGAGCAACATCCATTGGTATTGATCCCATTAGCTTTTGCACCTATAAAAAAGGTAAGAAATTTAAGAAAAGCTACAGGAATCAATGATGTCTCAATTGTGCTAGAACATAATCCTAAAAGCCAATGCAGACACTGTTTGTTCAGGCATTGCCTAAATCTTCTGGGTCGTAGCCGTTATGTGCACAAAACACCTTAGTCAAGCAAGCAAGGTACATAACATACAATCTAATTAACTTTAGAGTTGTTTATTTTAATTATTATCTGATACAATCCTCATATCTTATTATAAGGGCATTAGGGTTGTAATTATTATTATGTTATACATATGAAGTGTTGATTAGCGGAGCAAATGAGGGGTTGGTTTATCTCATTTATAAGAACTATTGAGGGGTCGGTTTATCTCATCCAAACAAACCACTTAACTTTGTTTTCTTCTTTTAGTCTTTAGACTGAATCAGGTTCTTATCATTATCATTGGCTCACTTAACATTATGGACATCAGACCACAAGTTCATCAATTTATTGACACACATCCAGTTTCTTCAATATAAATGGTAATCGATATACTTATCAATTAGCAATATGTAAAATGTAAAATACAATCCACAATTTTGATGATATACATTATGAATAAGCAAAGTGATAGGATCATAAGAAAAAAGAGCTACAAGAGGCGCATGAAAAACCAAATTAAAGTATTTAGACACTACAAAACCAACCCTTTTCATTGATAAAATAAATTAAAGATCTAATTTATAAGTTCGGTTTGTATTTTTTTTTTTTTTTTCTATTTTTTAGGGTCATTTTTACTATACATTGAATGTGCATAGTACTTGATTTACTTGACCTATTGATTGAGCTATGGTGACATAAATTTTACACATTTTATTTGCATGTTGATTAAGTTTTAGTGCGGGGAAACTCCTTATAACTAAATTGGATGCATGGTTGTGGTACTTTTGTAATGATGATGTTATAAGGAATGTATTCACAAGTATTAGTGATTATTATTTTATGCTCCTAAGATATGAATGACACGAGTTAAAGGGATGCTAAGTGACTACTTGAAATTCATATTTACGCTTGGATAATGATGTTGTGAATACTTTTAGAGGATTATACTTTGCGTTAGCAGGGTCCAAAAATCAAGAATGCCTCAAGTTTTGTTGACAACAAAGGGGGATTGGCCACACACAACAAAAATAAATATTTTATAAGGAAGTTATTTAATAATTTGGGTAGTAATGTTGTTTCTACAGTCTCTTGGAGTTATTCGCGCTCACATTTTGAAAACTTTAGTAGCCTACATATGCATTATCCTAAAACAAACTTTAAGTTTGTGATTTTATAAAAGGAAAAACATGATCTAAGAAATGACTTCTTTTAATGTTTGGGAATGTGTACTTACTAATTACCATGAATATTTAATGTTGAAATCATGAACAAATGTATTAATTTTGGTGCAGACCTTTATACATATTAGCTATATCAACTCAACTTGATAATTAAGTTCTAAAATCTCTACACTCAGTATCCTTGCATCTGTATCGTTGCAACATTGCATTGTAAGTTTCTGATATTGAAAGAAATAATTTATTTGCACGGTTTTGTAGGTTTAAAAGTGCTACGTCCTGACAAAGATGGGAAGTACAACAATTCTATAAACAACGTTGTCTACAAAGAAGTTATTTATAGATTATAAGTGTGCTTTTATTTGTTATTCTCTTTTCCGCAAATCAACTATATATAGATTATCTTATGCTTTTCTAAATCATAAGTTATTTCTATTAGCCATTCTACTATTTTATTTATATTTTTAACAATTTTTAAAGCTAGCCGCCCATCGGGCGGACCTTGAGACTAGTAACCATAATATTACACATAATATTCTACGAGCTACGCAGCGGATATTATTCATATATCATAAATAATTAACACATAAAAACATAAATATAAATAAGGAAACATACCGTTATGCAATCAAGTTAATGATGAACGAGGATCTTGAAGTACACGCACGTGTGTAATAAACGTGCTTATCCGAAAACTAGTTCTAGTTACTAAAAGGAAGTAACCTCCACGAAGTTCATACACTACACGTCTAGTAGTATCACCCAAATGCTAGTTCTTGAATAACGAATACGTAAGCACTAAGAAAACAAAACCAGAAACCCCTTGGATTTGGTTTCTGTGATCGAACAAAGAGAGAGAGGGACAAGGGATAAGAATTATGAGCTCTAGGGTCCTCCTTATATAGGGATGTATTTAGGTTTAATCCTAAAATAGATACCTTGTAGGAAAAGCTAGCCCAAAAGCCCAATCTTTGTTTCCTTTCTCCTATGGTCAGTCGAACCAAACACACACCCCTTGGGGTTGACTTTTTGACTTTTCTAAATATTTATGGTTAATTACATTTAATTACCCATTAATTAAAAAGCCTTATTAGTTAGTTACAATTAATTAACTAATAAACGACCGTTAGTGTTTATTCATTAAACATATATTAATATAAATAATAAATATACAATATATTATTATTCACATTAATAAAGTGATACCTAAATGTATAACATATGTGACCCCGTAGGCTCACGTATTTCTAGCCGTATAAATATTCGTATGACATGAGCATAAACCCAATAAATCCAACCTCAATACACAACATGCACAATGATCCATGGATTCTAAGTATAAAATTAAACACATGCATACATAATAAAAATTAATTAGCACAAAAGGGTTTAAAACATACTTACAAACAATAGATAATGCAAGAAAAAGATCAAACAAAGACCCTCTAGGATTTTCCTTATTGCTGAAACCACAAACAAGCCAAAAAGACCAAACCCCAACTTGTATTTACCCAAATTCTTGCAATATCACTTCCTTTTAAACCCTTAATGCGTGATTTTTACCCAAAATCAATAAAACCTATAGAAATTAAAATCTTTGAAAATCATCTTGCATGTTGATTTTTAGTGTAGGGATTGATAAGGGTTATTGTATTAGTGATGTATAATTGATTAAAATTGGTTGGATGATTTTTGATAATGATTTAGTGGGTGTTTGTGTTGGTTCGTCGTTCACAGAGAGAAGGAAGGGAGAGACGAATTTTTTTTACTGTTAATATAGTGTGTGTGTTTTATGAAGAGTTTAAGGTATATTAAGACTTTATATAGAGGATTATTAAATCTAGTAGACTTCTACTTTTTTAAAAAAATAATAAAAGGGGTGTTTCGTTTGTCATTTTTTAGGAGCTAATAACAATATAAGGGGTGTTTTGTTTATTTTATATTATATATATATGTATATATGTATATGTATATATGTATATATGTATATGTATATATGTATATGTATATGTATATATATATATATATATATATATATATATATATATATATATATATATATATATATACATATACATATATACATATATATGTATATGTATATGTATATGTATATGTATATGTATATGTATATGTATATATGTATATGTATATATATATATAT
>BQNB010145660.1:2516-16682 GCA_026074375.1 Tanacetum coccineum
GTTTCCTAATACAATTAGTTTTCCTTGTAAAGTCTTATGGACTCTATTATATAAAGAGATCCATAGACATAGTTTTCATAAATCCCTGTGTGTGAAATTAGTATGTGTACACAAAGTGTTAAAGATGTAGACGTCTATAGTTGGTTTAGCTCCAAGGTTAAGGTGTTCTTGATCCTGTTACAGGTAGGTAACCATTCTATACTGATCATATAGAATTAGGGCTTGTATGTGAATGAAAAACCTTGTTTAATAACATTTTTCTTATGTTTATTCCGCTGTGCAAATTGTTATCTTTGGTATTATTAATCCAAGATTAGATCTAAACAATCTAGAGCTTAAACGATCTAGAACCTATCACGTTCTATAGGTTCTATCAGGTGGTATCAGAGCCTGGTGGCTCGTGATATCTAGGATCACAAGGTTTTTAGTATCGAATTTATGAAGAATAGAAGGTTCGAATTTTCTATTTTGGATTACTTGTCAAATTTGGTGAAGTTAGGGTTTTTGGCAAACCCTAATTTGATAATAACAGGAAGTATGGTTTCATGTATACGGCATCATGATAGAAGCTGCTTGGCATGTGGAATTCTTGCTCAAAGAGTGTCGAGTTTCTGGTTTTTAGTAACAAGTCAAATTCATAATATTAGGGTTTTACACCAACAAAACCCTAATTCAGGATTCATTGACACTAGCAGGTTTATGTTTTAATTTTCTTAGACGCTAAGGGATAGCAGAGGGTTGTTTAATAGAGCTTTGTTATTCTGGTCGTCAAGGTTATTAACAATCAGGTTCTCTTACTCATGTAATGGGTATCACAAACCCTAATTCAATAAAATAAGAAACTGAGGTATTTGCGAGAATCAAGATGGTTTGCTGGAACACATGATCTTATTGGTTGATTTATAACAACAAGGATTCAGCAAGGAGATTTGATGCAGTCAGATGACAAGAATCTTTATGGTGTGATCGTTTGCTTCATTCAAATATTGGCGCATACATGTGAACTAGTAAACCCTAATCGTTGTGCAAGAAAGGGTTTTCATAAACCCTAACTCGATGAAGAAATAAGCAGGTCATGTCACATGTTTAGGGGAAGAGAAAAGATGTAAGATCTTCTGGTCGATCTCAAGGATTAATGCAAAGCAGTTTGTGCTAAAGGTTCGATTATACTTTGTGTTGCTGCTTGTTATATTGTTTACACATTAGTGCTGCCAAGGAAGTAACTTACTGCTGCCAAGGTTAATTAATTAATACTGCTCGTTGGTATTTACTACTGCCAAGAATATATTAATGCTACTCGAATATGTGTTTATGCTGCTTGAACTCGAATCAAGGTTAGAACTGCTAAGACTTAATATTGTTTGAATTTGATTTAATGTTGTCAAGTAGTGTGAAAAACAGTAGTAAGTTTAGACTGCTAAGGTTAGCAGTTAGTATTGCTAGTATTGGGTTTAAAAAGTTAATACTGTTCGATTATATATTACAACTGCTAGTTATATCCGATATCAGACAAAACATGATTTTGGTTGGTTAAGATCTCAGACTGAACAAGAAGTTTTGGTTTAAATGTTCTTAAACGTTTAAAAGGCTCATTTTGGATTGTTTGAATTAATTGGTTACAGAGATGATTGTTTATGACTTATTTGACGATGAAGTGGAATTACTTGGGTACGTGTTCTTATCATATCTTAAATGGCTAGCAACGTTTAAAGATAACTTGTTCGTGCTTATACGGTGTTGATGAAGACTTGCAAAATTTAGCAATGTGTGATTTCTCTTATGGTGCTCAATGTGCACATGTGCTATCACTTAAAGGAGCTATGTTGTAATGCTCAGTGTCTCATTTAGATGAGGATTTTGTCAAGAGATTGAGGTCTACTTATACTTCAAGGAATTATGTATGAGTTTGGAGTCATGTGAATAGTACAAGCCATAAGACACAAGTTTGGGTTATTTTACTTCTACATCAAGTTTGTTATACTAAGTTTTCTCCATCAGTAATCATTACAAAAAGCCTACAGAATTTGAGATTGAAGAGATGGTTAACATATTGGTTTCAAGGGAAGCTTATTGACAAAGTGTTTAACCAATAGGATATATTCATGCACCACTTGAGGGGAAGATTTTCAATACTACTGCTAAGTCATTATTACTACTGCTAGTTTAAGTTTCTACTGCTTAAATTCATTATTCTTATTATGCGTCTTGGAAGGTAATTTGAGTCATTGGAAGGCTGGATTGGTAGTGTGATATATAGTTTACAATCGTAAAGATCCAAGTTGCATATCTTCACAAGAGCCCTATTGGATTATTACAAAAAGGGGAATAAGAGTACAGAGATATGATTTGCAACTTATTAAATGTGGTGGCATGGGGATTTTGATTTAAGGGGAAGATTGTTTCATTCATGGAAGATCAAGATGCTGGTTTTGTAATCATCAAATAGGGGAAGATTGTTGGGAATTATATTGATTTGATGATACAAAACAATGATACAAAACAATGAAACAAGAATGAAACAAAAGGAAAACAAAAGGATCAAAGTTGACATTATGGAATTCTACAAGATGTAGGAGTACATGAAGATTTTAAAAGATTTGGTCAAAGATATAAAGACAAAGATTAGGAAGATTTAGTTTCCTAATACAATTTGTTTTGATTGTAAGTCTTATGGACTCTATTATATAAAGAGATCCATAGACATTGTTTTAGGTGTGTCAGTTTGTGTAAACACAAGAAAAACATGTGTGTATCCAAAGTGTAAAGATGTAGACGTCTAGTTTTGTTGGTGTAGCCCCAAGGTATCAAGGTTTCCTTGAACCTTGTTAGATTGTAACCGTTCTATACTAATCATATAGAATTGGGGCTTGGAGTGAATGTATGAATGTAAAACCTTATTTAATAACAACGAATCTTTGTTTGATTATTCCGCCTTTGTTATTATTAATCCTAGATTAGTTCTAAACAAACTAGAACTTAAACGATCTAGAACCTATCACGTTCTATAAGTTCTATCAGGTGGTATCAGAGCCATGAGGCTCGTGATCTTAGATTCTACAAGGTTTTTATTGTCGAATTTATGAAGCAAAAAGGTGTTGAAATTCTGTTTTTGGAGTTAGGTTAAATTCGGTGAAGTTAAGGTTTTCACAAAACCCTAATTCGATAAAACAGGTTTTGAAGTTGGGGGATTTGACAATCTTCATGCTGTTCTTTGTATTATCTTGGTGATAGATGGAATGAATAACTCTTGTTTAAGTGATTCTTGATGCTCAAATGACAAATTTGAAGGAAGAATGCTAGAAATCCTTTATGGCGATTTATGGTGATTTATAAAAGATTTCCTTTTTAAATTGCTATCCTTGAGTTTTAAATTGCTTTAATTCTAAATAACGATTGTGTTGAGTGCTTGTTTACCTTTGATTTACATGCGTTAACATAGTTTTTTATTTGGATATTAATTCAGTCTGCTTAGGATTCGATCTAATAGGTATTTGTTTACTCGTTGTTACAAGGATGGAAGTCGGTTAGTTTATTTTATGTACTATATATTCGAGCTATAGCATATGCTAAAGAGATCGATCTGAGATTTACGAGGATCTCATTGTTGCTGTTATGTTGATTTAATTTGGTTCTCGGCTGGTTATAGAGATATCGGATAACACATACATATTGATTTTGGTTTAAATGTTCTTAAATGTTTAATGGCTCATTTTTGGGATTATTTGAATTAATTGGTTACAGAGATGGTTATTTATCACTTATTTGAAGTTGAAGTTGAATTACTTGGGTACGTGTTCTTATCATATCTTAAACGGCTAGCAACGTTTAAAGATAACTTGTTCGTGCTTATACGGTGTTGATGAAGACTTGCAAAATCTAGCAATGTGTGATTTCTCTTATGGTGCTCAATGCGCACATTTGCTATCATTTAAAGGAGTTACGTTGTAGTGCTCAGTGTCTCATTAAAGATAAGGATTTTGTCAAGAGATTGAGGTCTACTCATAATCAGCAGTATGAGTTTAGAGTCACGTGGATAGTACAAGACATAAGACACAAGTTTGGGTTATTCTACTTCTACATCAAGTTTGTTATACTGAGTTTTCTCCATCAGTAATCATTACAAAAAGCCTACAGAATTTAAGATTCAAGAGACGGTTAACATATTGGTTTTAGAGGAAGCTTAATTGACAAAGTGTTTAACCATCAGGATATATTCATGCACCACTTGAGGGGAAGATTTTCATTACTATTGCTAGTCATTATTACTACTGCTAGTTTAAGTTTCTACTGCTTAAATTCATTTTTCTTATTGTGTGTAATGGTGGGTAATTTGAGTCATTGGAAGGCTGGATTGGTAGTGTGATATATGGTTTACAGTTGTAAAGATCCAAGTTGCATATCTTCACAAGACCCCTATTAGATTATTATAAAAAAACAAAGAAGATTACAGAGATATGATTTGCAACTTATTAAATATGGTGGCATGGAGATTTTAATTTAAGGGGAAGATTGTTTCATTCATAGAAGATCAAGATGTTGGTTTTGTAATCATCAAATAGGGGAAGATTGTTGGGAATTATGTTGATTTGATCGTCAGATTGGAATTCTACAAGATGTAGGAGTACATGAAGATTCTAAAAGATTTGGTCAAAGATATGAAGATAAATATTAGGAAGATTCAGTTTCCTAATTGTATTATGTTTCCTTTGTAAACCTAGATATCTGTATTATATAAAGAGATATAGGTCGTGAGTTTTATGTGTGCACAGAAAAATATAGTCGACTAAAAAGTATGTGTTCTAGGCGTATGGGTTATATAAAACGTATAGAGTTAGTTTTGTGTTTAGCCTCAAGGATCTTTGATTCCTGTTATAGTTAGATAACCGTTCTACAATTGATCATGTAGAATTGGGGCTTGGAGTGAATGATAATGAAGAAAAACTTTGTTACAATTACATTGTTCTTATGTTAATTCCGCTATACATATTCTATGAACTTTATTATTGTTAATCCTATATGAGATCTAAACAATCTCGAGTTTTAAACGATCTAAGGAGTTTTAACAAACTTCACACCAAACAAACCTTTGAATTCCCAATCATCTACCTTTGTCTCGACAGAATCATATGCATATCAATTGTTAGTGCAAATGATATATCAATCTTTTCTATCAACCTCTCATCAACACTTTCCTTCTTTAGTATAGCTCATCCTTTCCCACTTCTCGGCTCTATGGAATCATTTTCATTCACATCCAAGAGCACATCGTCTCCATCCTCGTCTTATTTTTATTTTTATCCTTTTAAAGTATATTTTATTTAATATATTTCGCCAAGATATTACGTGTCATTCGTCTACTTTTAAAAGGTTATTCTCATAATATTTTTATGTCATCCAATAAACGAATCCCATTCTTATTTATTAAAGTTTGGTCGAATATTAGTCATTAGACATACGTCTCGAGTCTCTTTATTTTAATCATTTAGGTTGTTGAGTTTGAAATATTAGTTGTATGCATCTACTTTCTAATTCTTTTTTAATGTGTCATATTTTAGAATAAAAACATCTATATATTCATTTCTAGTTCCATGCTAATATCTTGATATATATATATATATATATATATCTTTGTTTTGTAGCACACATCTCTATCTTGATTCTTTGGTGCCCCAAACAAAGGGGCATACACCAAGGGGGAGCACTTGCAAGTATTATACTTATTTAAATTGCATCGAACTTCTTGAGCATCGATGGTAATTTATTTGATCCATGGATCCGTTAGAGTCAATATACAAGGAATGTAATTATCATGGGGATGCAATGAGCAATGGGGAGCTAGGAGATATGTGGGTAAAAAGCATGGAGTTGGTTAAACCATGATGATAGAAGACTTCACTAGGATGATGCAAGCTCACCTTTATAGGAAGATAGGATTGAGGATTATCTAATACAATGAAGAATTCATTCATACTCCAAATACTTTACCTCCTATACTTCAAAATCACCCTCAACCTTAAGGTCCTCTTCTCATACCTTCAACATATATATTAGAAGTACCTACTTTCTTTTCATGCCTTCTCCACATCTATCACGGCCTCCTCTATATTATCCATGAAACATAACTTCTTCTCAAACCTCCAACTGATATGCTCAGAGCACATACCTTCTTCTCAAACCACCAACCTATATACTCCAACCATTATTCAAATAATACCTTTTGGCTTTGACAAAAGGGGGGGGAAGGGAGTGTAAACGAGTAACTTTTAAACTTCACTATGTGTTTTAGTTTACATAGTTTGTCATCATTAAAAAAAGGGAGATTGTTAGTGCAAATATTACGATATTTAATCTACATGATCTCTTTATGTTTTGGTGATGACAAACATGTAACTTGTAATACGTAACATAAAGTGCGCAAGTTACTCGTAATCACAAATTATCAATGCATACTTGCATCTACATCTCTCGACGTCTCAAGTCTACATCCACACCGACATTTGTTTGCACCCGGCGTAAATCACGTAAGGTATGTACAAATAACATTAAACTTGTAGGATGATCAAAGAAATAAGTTTTTGTCTTAAACTTTATATTTTTATAAATATAACAAAACTATTTCTTACAAATTATTTAGACAAATTATTTTTGAATTATAAAGAAATGTTTTATTTGGTAATTATTTTGAATTTCAAAATCTGGTCATTTCCCCCTAAAATAAGTGTTACTTTTACCAGATTTCACTTTCACTACAAAAAGATAAAAACAGGAGCGTCTGTCGGGGCGGTCCCTTAAATAGGCCGGCAGCCCCCTAATATATCTGGTTGCGCCGTTTCCTGACAGACTATTTTTAGCTCCTATAAATAGTGGGTCACCTCCAACTATTTTAACAACCCTTTTGCCTGATTTTCTTTTAGTTCTTTCTCTCTCTAGATCTCACTAAATCTCTCTAAATCTTTGATCATTCAACTTGGTTAATCTTGTTTAAATGTGATCAAATCTTGTATCCTTTCCTTCTTTCCTCAAGTGCAAGAGAAGAACTTTCGTCATCGCCAAGATACGAAGTTATGTATTCTAGTTAGTTCATTTGTAACATTTGTTACATATAGATCTACTCTATATCTTTCATTCTTGTGTAGTTGTGTAGATCCGGATAGTGTATAAATCCAGAAGTGTTGATGTTGTGTCGGTTAGTATTTCGGTCCTCAAAATACAAGTATGGGTGATAGATTGGTTCTAGCTAAGATTAGGACTCGACATCTAGCTTAGTGTCGTAAAATAATGTAAGCATTGGTATAAGGTTTTCTCCGCTGAAAGGGATCTTGTTGATTAGTGAAGTAACTCTCAAGTTGGATACTCGGGGAGTGGAGTATGGCGAAGAGGAGCTTTGTGACCTAACCACTATAAATCATCGTGTCCGGTTTGCATTTTCTTCTACCTTTCACTTTACTTATTTCTTTACATTTATTGCTTTACTTTAATACTTGCATTGTGATCATGATTGCGTTAATTGTTGTGTATATCATTTTACGTATGGTTGTATAGTTCTTTGTAGTGAATATTATGAGTGTGGTTGTATTG
Source organism: Tanacetum coccineum (assembly GCA_026074375.1). Classification (NCBI taxonomy): domain Eukaryota; kingdom Viridiplantae; phylum Streptophyta; class Magnoliopsida; order Asterales; family Asteraceae; genus Tanacetum; species Tanacetum coccineum. The sequence continues at coordinate 10,095 of BQNB010145660.1, forward strand.
TTAGATTATGTTTTAGTAATTGTAGATCTATAATCAACACTTCTCATATTGTGTCAAACTTGATTGGTGATTTGATACAAAAGATTTAAATTTTTTAAATGGAAACGTATTCACCCCACCCCCCTCTACGGTTTCCACAAGACCTATACATCTAAAGCTAAATTGAGGCCTCCTCTATAGCACACAAGTAAGAAGCAAACACTTTCTCGTATGGGCCAGGAAGACAGCCCCACTTGTCCTTCCTGTCAGCTTATCAGATGATCAACGTGTGGCTCCTTACAGTCGTTGACCATCCTGAAAGGGTTTACTTCTAAACCTTAATGCCTCACTATAAATAGAAGGCATTCCACAACTTCATCAAATAAGTTTATACACTTGGGCATAACCGTTACACACAATAACACCTAAACATTACAAAGATGGTTTATTTAAGTGTTACCCGAACTTTATGATCTCAATCATTCCTTCGAGAGCTTACCATTTAACATGAGAAACCAAACAACACGACCATCCTAAATCCTTTCTCCAAACATAATTTACATACATTACGTAAAAGATATCAATAAAACAAACAACATTTTAAAAACCTTTAAATATTTTTTATCTCTCTTTTTATATTCTTTTTCCAATTTTACACCAACATCTAAACGCAATTACAAATGTGTGAAGACATAGATACAAATAGATTGGGTTATCTAGGAAGGTTATACTTTTTCTCGATTAGGCATGTAACATGTTGACTAAAAGCGTTCTACTATATGGACAACACAATTATTATTGAATCCATAGTACTCTAGCTAAATGTTAAAATACCTTTTATTTACTCACATCATTCTTATTAGGGTAAATTACACACCTCGTCCCTGTACTCTACCTCGCTTACCCGTTCGGTACGCCGTTTTAAAAATCGGTAGAAATGGTCACGAAAGTGGTCATTTTGGTGCGTGTTTGGTCCCAAGAGATGAACGGTCGTTAAGTTGCTTCGTTAATGATGGGTATTATAGTAATTTCGCATAAAAACTGTGTTGCACCGTTGGTCCCTTACACATGGGTTTTTTGTTATACATGTACACTTCCTATTACATCACCAATAATTTTTTTTACTATTCACTTCACTTGCACCTCTTATCCTTATCATTTTACAAGATCATTCTTGCCCAAATCCCATTCCTACTCTCTCAAAAATCACTCATAAAAGCAGGCCTACATTATTTTTCTGCGTTCAAACCCTACATGCAATCATGTTAGAGGACCAAACGGAATGGAAGCTCCGCATAATAAAGTGGACAGGCACCACCGAGCGACTAATTGAAGATCTCGAATCGGCATATGGTAATGATTTGAAGCCCTTTTTCTTAAAGTTTATTTTTTTACAAATGTAGTGTTCTTTAGTTGTTTTATTTTCGATTTATGATGTTAATTTTTGTTTTTGATTTTTATTTTCAGAGAATGCACCCAATATGTTTTCGATTCGAATACATCATGGTGGAAAATTTTGAAGGTATCCAGGCATAATGTATGTCGATGGTCATGTCGACATATTTGATATGGTCGATATCGATCTGTTTATTGTCGTTGCACTGAACATGATGGTTGTTCAATTAGGTTATATAGGTAAGTCTGAGCCCCTATTTTATAATTATCTTAGACCACTGACTAGTCTAGATGAAGGGTTGTATGCTTTGGCATGTAAAGAGGATGTCAGTTACCTGGCTACCCTTATTAGAAGTTTTAAGTTGATTGAGGTCTATATAGAACATGGTGTTAAGACTGTAGACTCTTACAATAGGCCACCACCACGGGTTAGGGCAACAATAGAAGATATTACTGATGAGCCTGGTAGCATTGCAACAATTCAACATAGATCTGAAAAATGTTGTTGTTGACATGACATGTATCTAGTGAACCAACTAAGAAACCTGTTTGTGACTCTATCATACCTAGGTACTTGCCTCAACATGATTCTAGTACACCTTGTAAGGATTCTATTTGTGAGTCTATTACACCTAGGTGTATGCCTTATTGTATGTTAACCCCTTCTACTGATGAGTCTGTCATCACATATACACTGTGAATGGTGTATCAAGAGTTGACACACAAGGATCATGTTCTACCAACAATACAGTCATTGTTAGATGAATAAACTGAGTTTTGTCTCACAACAAAAACAACTGCTAGTCAGGTATGAAAGATGTGATGAGGCAACAGAGGCAGGCTTTGGTGATGTCGCAGTGAGTGGTATATAAAGTTATGGGTTAATTCATGATGAGTCTTTTGGAGTTGATGACTTGGACTTGAACTTAAATGAACCTATGGACCTAAATGTTTCCCAAATTGAAACACAATCTGAGCTTCCTGTGTATAAGGAACCAAATGTTGGTGGAACTTAGGAACCCATTGTAGAAGAGGTTAGAATTCAGGATCCCATTATGAAAGAGGTTAGAACTCAGGAACCTATTATGGAAGATGTTATAGTTGTAGATTATGTGAGTTCCGGGGAAGATGTTGAACAGGGTAATGGTCAAGAAGATGAATCAGCTCTTAATGATGGACACTTCTTTAATGATGTTAAAGGGATAGATAGTGCATATGAAACTCAATAAGATGTTCAGTCTAGTGAAGATGCAGGTACAGATGATGATGATGATTTTTTGTTAGATGAAGAAAATGAAATTGTAAAGCTTGATGTTGATGTGCATTTGTTTGGTATTAGCATAGATGTTCTTTTTGACAACATTGGTGTCACTAATCTAGTCCCAGATGATATTTTAGAAGGAGAGGATGTAGATGTTATCAATGCAGATGGTTTTGATAGTGACCCTGGTAATGAAAATGAAACAGGTAATTACAGGAGGAGAAGGTTAGCTGAATTTGAGCATAGAAATGGAAGGTGTTATAAATGCTAGTGGTCAATGGAAGTACTCATTTTACACTAGGCAGAAATTTACTACTGCAAAAGAGGCTAAGGACAGAGTCTACCTGCATTCCATTGATAGCAGAAGAAATTTGAAGCTATATAAGAATGATAGTGTCAGGGTAAGAGCAAGATGTGATGAAAAAGTGCTTGTATTTACAATGTCACAAGGTACTGGACCAACTCTTTTCCTTCACCCATATAAAAAAAAGGCGGGGAAGGGCGTTGCAGATGTCCAGGACGGACACGACTTCTTCTAACGCTAGAAGACCACTGGAAGACACCCGGGACCAGAGCATGTCGTGAAAGAAGCACACTGGGCGGGCGTGCTTCGACCGTGTCTCCGGGGCACAGTTGAATGTATATATCATGAAGGGTAAAAGCAAGGTGGGATTGAAAAGTGCAGTATTTACAATGTCGTAAGAACATGTGACCAACTGGCCCAAATCGTGGAATGGAAGCTGGGCCTAGTGGATCAAGTGGCCCAACTACTAGGAGTAAAAAAAGGAAGAATACAGGTACCAATGATGACAGTCAAGCATCTTCTTCTGTTTTAGATGCACATGATAAAGGGGATCTCTGCCCTTGGGTCTTGTATGTGGGAAAAGACAAATTCACAAAAAATTAGGTGGTGAAGACACACAACGATACACACACATGCCTTCAATCCAGGGAAATCAAACACTGCACTTACAAATTCTTGTCTGAGAAGATATTTGAACAAGTCAGGGTTAATCCGGATATCCCAGTTAAGGCAGTTCAAGACCAGCTCCAACGTGAGTTGGAGGTTCAGATATCTATGAGCAAAGCTTTCAGAGCTAAAGCTAAAGCTGAAAGAGAGATTAGAGGAGATCACGTTTTGCAGTATTCTATGCTTAGAGACTATGTTGTTGAGTTACAGTCTACAAACCCTAATACCACTGTCAAGATTGCAGTTGAAAGGAATACTGATCCTTCTTTGCCTACTAGGGTGTTTCAGAGAATATACATTTGTTTGGGAGCATTAAAACTGGGTTTTAGAGCCTGCAGAAGAGATCTGTTAGGCTTAGATGGTGCTTTCATGAAGGGGCCATTTCCAGGCCAAGTATTGGTAGCGGTTGGACTTGATTCAAACAATGGAATTTACCCATTGGCCTATGCGTTGGTTGAAGCTGAAAGTAAGAGTTCATGGTGCTGGTTCTTGCAGTGTTTGGGTGATGACATAGATCTGCATCCCAATTCAAATTTCACATTCATCAGTGATAGACAAAAGGTTAGTATTATGCTTGACTAGTTGAATTCTTAATTACTGAATTATATGAATTTGTAACTGATTAATGAATTGGTTCATGCAGGGTATCATTCCAGCCATTAAAACTATTTACCCAAGTGCAGAACACAGATATTGCTTGCGACACATACATGAAAACATGAAGCAGGGATGGTGTGGACAAGCATACAAGGATTTGTTGTGGAGAGCTGCATCTGCTACAAATGTTAGGGATTTTGAAAAGTGTATGTTGGAGCTTAAGACGATGAATCCTAAGGCACATGAATGGTTAAACAAGATACCAGCAGAACATTGGGCTAGATCTTATTTTTCAGGTAACACATAAATGCAGGGACTAACCGTGTAATTTTCTTAATGCCATCACAGTTTTTACTATTTTCATATTTATGAATATTAGGTATAGTTGTATAGCATTAAATGATAGAGCCAAATCTAATTTAATGGTAAAATAGTTAGAGGTAGGGACAAGCCAGTGATCACACTTTTAGAGTACATCAGGGAGTATTGCATGAAGAGAATTGTGAATGTACAAGGTGTGATTGATAAATGTACTGGTCCTTTGACCCCTACTGCAACCAGAATCATGGAATCCATCAAGAAAGAAGCTCATTTGATGAAGGTGCAATGGAATGGAGCAAATAAGTATCAAGTTTCAGGTTCACTTGGTGATCAGTGTGTTGTGGATGTAGTGAGTATGACATGTTCATGTAGGAAATGGGAATTTACAGGGATTCCTTGTAAGCATGTTGCTGCAGCTTGTTGGAATATGGCTCTGAATGACCGGGCGAAACCACCCCTAGAAACTTAGGTAAATCCTTGTTATTGGTTGAGTACATGGAAGGAAACATACTCTCACAAGATACAACCAATTTGTGGGACCAACTACTGGGAGAAGTCCACATGTCCAACAACACTTTTGCCACCCAAGCATCATGTCCAGGTAGGCCGACCAAAGAAGAAAAGAAAGAGGTCCAAACATGAGGATGAACCATTTGTGAAAGATGGTAAACTGAGCAGGAAAGGAAGAACCATTACATGTCAATCATGTGGAAACATTGGACACAATAAGGCAACATGTAAAGGACAAGGTCGAAAGGCAAAAACAGGTAGTTATTTCAGCTTTAAGCTATAAGTGTGTCTTTGATCTAAACATCATCAAACAGGTTACGAGGATTTTTTTTTCAATTTTTTTATGTAGGTGGCAACAATGCAGAAGGCAGTGGTAGTGCATCTAGGCAAGCACAACAAACAGAACCTGCAATTGGTCAAGATGGTTCACGTGGATCAGGTGTTGGTGCTATTAAAGGTTTGTCTGCTGCTGGTGAAGGTGGTGCGGGTGATCCAGGTGGTGCAGGTGTTGCCAGTCAAGGTTCATCCCATACTAGATGGACAAGGAGAATAGTATAAACAGAAAGAATTAGTCCACAAAAAAGAACTCATACTCAACCTGCAAATCAACCTTCTACCAGTTCTCAAGTGCCAGTGAGTCAAGCAAGGAATGCAGATGGAAAAGAAATGGGTGATGGTGTACCAACACAGTCAAGTGCAGCAGGTGGTGCAAGTGAATGGTCTTTTCTGTAATTCCAAAAACTAATCTGTTTTAGGAGAGTGTATATCTGTAATTCAAGTCCACATAAGTGGCAAACATCAAAGTCCACATCTGTGACAACTGTCTAAGTCCTTTTAGAGGCAAACATAAAAGTCCACTTAGGTGGCAAATGGATAATTGCACTTGTTTAGGACTGATTTAAGCTGTTTGTGACCTATTTAACTTATTTCGGAAATGGATAATTGCACTTGTTTAAGACTGATAATTGCACTTGTTTAGGACTGATTTAAGCTGTTTGGTTCTTATATAACAGTGAATGTTGTTTGTTACATGTGTTACTACGTTCCATAGTCCATTGAATTGCCAGATAAGTCAAAGTCATAATTTAGTTGCAAAAGCATGTCAGTATCACAAGAGTTTATACACACTTGGTCCTTGATGTTATAATCGGGTTTACCCGTTTGGTCCCTGGTATGTGCTTAATTACACATACTATTTTCCATTAAAAACGGACTTAAATGACTAAAAATGTACCAAAAATACATTGTATTTGTATGTTTTGCATTTGAATTGTGCAGGAATGGATATTAAAAAAGAAAGCCAAAAACGACCAAACCAAGCACGGGATGGAAAAGATAAAGTCAAATCAAAGCCAAAGTCAGTCAAAGTCAAAAGTCAACCAAATGAAGAAAATACAACTTAAGGGGCTAAAATTGCCAAACCTCAAATTGTATTACAAAAGAAAAAAAGACAAGGGTCGAAATTGCAAACCGGGTGAAGTTTTGCAATGAAGTTATAAGAAGTGAGGGGCCAAAGCTGCCAACCTTCCCAAAACCCATCTTTCCCGCCCAACAA